>BDUI01007466.1:39037-67730 GCA_002335545.1 Apodemus speciosus
CACATCCCACACCCCCTCCTCTACCTCAACCTACAGGGAAATAGTCCTGGCCCCTTGTTCCTTCTGCCAAACCCTCTCTATGTTCAATCCTGGCTGATCTTTGCTTAAGGGAGACCCTGAAAGCTTTCTGTGACAACCTCTCACTCTGGGACTAGTGAATATTTTGTTAACCAGCCTAAGCTCTTCTTCCACTAGGCCATCTGGAACAACAAATAGCACACACAGGCCATGAGGACATTCGTCTTCCACTAGGCCATCCAGAACAACAAACAACACACACAGGCCATGAGGACATTCGTCTTACAAAGAAAGAAGGGATATTGAGCATCTGCTGCCCTAGGCCCTGGCTCCTGGCCCTGGCTCCCTGCCCTTGCTCCAAAGAATTGAGAAATATTCTTGTTTGAGACATCTTTGCCAGCTTTATTTACTGTCCCCTCTCCTTTCATTGTCTGTCTCTTCCTGTTTCGACCTTGCCTTCTGTGCCCAGATCATCTTTACCTCAGGGCTGTTACCTGCCCTAACTTTTCCACCTAAATTCCAGGCCTGTGTCCTGTCATTTGCAATGCCATTCTTCCTGATGTACAAACAGAGCTAGAACTTGACAGCCTTGAAATGAACTCAACCATCCCTAGCCCTCTCTCCATCAGGCCTTCTTGTGTCTCCCATCACCAACTTGTGCGCATCCGGAAAAAGCTCACCATTGTTTCTGGCTTCTCCCTACTGAGAAAGCAAGTATTCAGACCTTTGCTGAATGGATCTGGGAATGAATGAGTCCTATCATGAATCACACTGCTTCATCAGGAAGATTCACAAGAATCCAGCCTCATTCTTTTCAGATTCAAATAACTTTGCATAAAAGAAAACACAGAATCTCTTTGCCTTAAAGGGCCAGTCATCGCCATAGCTGGCAGACTAATGGAGCATTGCCGAGGAGACTGCTTTCCCACCAAATGAAGCTCACTGTATCTCTGCTTTAGAAGCTTAGTAAATAAAGCAGCAGTGTGCCTTGAAGTAGTTTTATTGGCCTACTGACCATAATGCTAGCAACGTTTCATGTATGTAGCCAGCCCCAGATCTTGAGCATTTGGATTGCTTGTAGGATTTTAGTGGTTTTTTTTTTTTTTTCAATTCAGTTAACCAAGCAAGTGGCCTGGTTTGCTTAAATCCAGATAGAGTCACACCAAAAAGGGAAGCATGGCAGGGGTGCGACAGGGTAGGAGTGAAAGAGACACTTTCCATTGGGTGCCCTCTTCACTTCTGAGTCCCGTGAGCACTCTGGTTACTCAAAGCGCACATGCTGAAAGCTTATTGTGTACTAGAACCTGGCTATTGAGATGGGATCTAGGGATGCAGCCTAACTTTTCAGGCTGCGCTCTCCCACATGTACGTATAATGGGCCTTAGGGACGCAGAGAGCTCAAGTAACATTCTCACTGAACCTTGAAAGATGGATTTGAGTCAGGCTGGTCTGAGACTGCCATGGACAAGGAGAGCCCTAACCTGGGGCTGATTGAGGAGCAAGGGTATATGTGGTATGTGCTCTTCAAAACTGAAGGAAAATTAACCCTTAAAAAAACACAGGGTCTCCTTATGTCATCCAGGATGGCCTAGACCTCGCAGTGATCCTCCTGCCTCAGCTTTCTGACTGCTGAGATTACAGGCTTTTATCCCTGAGCACGGCTGGAAATGACACTCACTGGAGGAGAAGACGAATGAGTGGGAAAGTGGGACCAGACCCAGGCTCTCCAAGGCAATGGCGTCTCTGAAAGTTTGAAAAGGGCCATCGATGTGTCTTTCTTTGTTTTGTTTTCAGTCTCTTAATTTCCTTTGCAGCAGGAGCTCATTAGCTAGACCAGGCTAGCCTGGAATTCATTGTCTGGACCTGGCTGTAAAGAGCGGTCCCTGTGTGTGAGGCTGCGGCAGCTACTGCTGCTGCTACTGCCGCTGCTGTTTGCTTGATCTGGTTTTCGTTTTGCAAAAATAGTCTTTGGTAGCAATCCCTCTAAAGGTCGTGTGAAGATCTGTGGGCAGCAAGCTTCTGAAGCACAGGAAACAATGGTAAGCCGGAAAGACTCATTGTTCTCCTTTGCCCCGGGTCATAGCAGATTAGTCCAGAAAGCTCTTGATCCTGGACAACCACTCGGGCCCATACACTAGGAATGTTGGGTCACCCTTGCCTAAACCAGGCACTGGGAGCTAGTGTGCTGGCCCACAAGTAACCCAATGATCCATGGTCCCAGGGATCCTGATAAGCCCCATCTGGGTTGCCCTGGACCCTCTCAGATCCCTAGTCCAACCTCCTGCACCTCCTGTACTACAGTCTAGACCCAGTGGCCTCAGACACAAAGACACTTTAGAGGAGCAGTTCCACTTAACCACCTTCCAGTCTTCTCTTCTCTTCTCTCCTGTCCCCTAAGCCTGAACCTTCTTTTGGAGGCAACTATTCCTGTGTAGCAGCAGAGCACTGTATTTTTGTATTATGGCATCTTCACACCCTAAGAGATCATGCTCTTCACCCCAAAGCCTAGTAGATCCCACTGTGCCCTGCGGCTGAATTCCGGTACCATGGAGCAGTTCTGGAGCCAGACACCATGTGAGGGCTTTCCAAACCTCACAGCAAATCCTCACAGCAAATACGATGAGCAATCTTTTCGATTTAGTTATTTAGGGTTTTTGTTTTCTTTTGTTTTGTTTGTTTTTGTTTTGTTCTGTTTTGAGACAAGGTCTTATGTATCCCACACTGGCCTCAAAATCACTATGTAGCCAAGGATGATCTTGAGTTCCTGATTCTCCCGCCTTTACCTCCCAAGTCTTGGCATTATATGCTTGTGTCAGCACACCCAGCTATGTCTGGATAATGTCTTCAACCAAATGAGAAAACTAAGACTTTGGAAGTGTATTCATAATCCCTTTACCTAGCAGATTTTAACTTTTTTTTCCTTTATTTTTGAGATTACAATAACATTTCTCCCTTTCCTCCCTCCAAATCTTCTCATATACCTCTCCTCTCTCTTGCTGTCTTTCCAATCCATAGCCTCATTTTCCATTATTTGTTGATACATATATATTTTTCCCTAAATATAGCCTGCTCTGTCTATATGATGCTACTTGTATGTATGTTTTCGGGGCTGACCTTTTGGTACTGGACAACCAATTGCCGTGCTGTTCCCTGGGGAGGGACACCTCTTCTGCTCCCAGCTTTCCTCGGTCGCCTCTAGTTCCTTGTGTGGGATTGAGCCCTCATAGGCTTTTCCTCATCCACCTGGCATATTCGTTGGTGTCATCCTTGTTCCACTCACAATTGGGCCACCATATTGGGGAGACTTTAATCTCATCACAGCAAAGTTCCTAGCTCTTACAATCTGTCTGCCTCCTCTCCCTCAATCTTCCCTGAGCCTTCGGTATGGGAGTTGTTTGTAGATGTAGCCATTGGAACTAGGCTCAACAATTCTTCTTGATTGGTTGTGATTTTCTGTAGTGGTCTCCATCTGTTGCAAAGGGAAATTTCTTTGATGAGGGGGTGAAGACTACACTTCTCTGTGGTTGTAAGGATACATGTTTAGACTGTACTTAGGAATTATACTGGTTTGGTAAACTGGTGGTTGTAGATTCTCCTCCAGTAGCCATGACTTCAGTAGCGCTGAGTAGGGGGCTAGGTTTCTCGTATAAGGCATCATTTCCCCCTTGTTGAATTGATCTCACGTCTACTTAGAGAGCTGTTGGTCTCTAACATAACATATGTGTAACATTATTTCATCCTTACAGTTATTGTGTTATTGTTTATCTAGCACTTTTTCATGAGTTCATATAACAGTATGCTTGCTATTGTCCTGAATTTCAACAGCATGTTTTCCAGGCAGGAGTTGGGTCATGAGTGATGGGAGTCTAGCTGTCCTCAGTAAATGAGTTGGGCCACCAGCCAAGTCAAAGAAGATGGAAGCTAAAGCTCTTAGCTGTGTGACCTTGGATGAGATTCATTTACTTCCTTGGGACCAGGAGCTCTCTGGCCTCTCTCACTGGGCCCAGCAGCATTTACTTGAGTAAAGTTTACCCTGGACTACATGGCTCAGAGCTGTATGTTAGGGACATGGGGGTGGGAGACAGTTTGGCCCTGCCCTTGATTCCATCTGTTACCTCCAGACTTTTTCTAGATTTCCTCAATATTCACATCTTAAAAAATGGAAAGGAGCAGCGACCCGGTCAGTAAGAGCCTCAGAGCTCTTCACTTGGGGCCTGGTCTTGCCYGGCATGACCTCTGTAGCCCCCTCTACATCTGCTGTTTCTGAAAGAGCCAGGCTCTCCTTCCTTACCTCTCTCTCCTCCCCCTGACAATTCTCAGTGGACATGGTCTTCCCTCTAGGTAGCCACGAAGTTCCAAGAAGCAACTTGAGAGCCCTAGCTAGCTCAGAAGGAAGAAAAGAAAGGGCTACATTTGACAATTAAAACACTCATGAGATTAGCAGAAAGCTTCCCAAAGCTCAACTCTAAAGAGGCACATTATCAGATCAGCAAAAAGACCTCTGCTGACTTCCCTTCAATATCCAAGGCCTTCTGTAGTGAATATTGATCTTTTCCAAGTTTAAGTATACAGACTTTTTTTTTTAAATCACAGCCAGGCAGTTGTGGCACGTACCTTTAATCCCAGCACTCATAAGGCAAAAACAAATAGATCTCTGAGTTCAAGGCCAGCATGGTCAAAGAGGGAGTTCCCGAACAGCCACGGCTACACAGAGAAACCCTATTCAAAAAGAAAAAAATGTCCATCCATCTCTTCTGTTAAACCTCAAGCTTGCTAAAGGTCAGAAAWTGTGTCTGTCATTTTCCCCACTGAATCATCAGTTCATAACACAAACAATATCATTCAATAGATAATAACTGGAAAAAATAAATTCTGAGATCTGGACCTTGGTATGATCTTGAATTTTGCAAAGGCTGATAGAAGCATGAGGTCGTAACCAGAAATAAATAGATGGTCAATAGTCATAAACGGAATGAAAGGAATGATAATAGCAGGAAACATTTTTGTGTTGGCTAGCATACACACCAAGCCTTGTGCTGACCAAGCGATGCTCATTCACTCATATAATCCTCAAGATAAGACTGAAACAGGCATCCTCATTATCTCCATCTTACAGGTGGGAAAACCATAGCATGAGGAGTCACTTACAAGTGTCAAGGCTTAGATCTAAACTCCTATTGTCCTGCTCTGAAGTCTATATTCCTACCCACTATACTGCCTTCCAACATTAATTTTCAAACAGTATGGGAGAGAAAGATTATTTCAAAGGGGAATAGTCATTGTGGGGAGGGAAGAGTGCAGTGGGGCCGGAGCTTCGAGCAGTGTTTTTCCGTCTGGTGTCTGGCTACTGATCCAGAACCCCTGGGAACAGAGGCACTAAGAGGAATTGGAGTTCAGATATGCACGCTGAACACTGACTCTATGGGGCTGAAGGAGTCAGAGTGGCCACTGGAGCAGAAGCAAATGTGGCACCTAGTTCTCGGTTTCTGAAGCAAGCACTATTCTGCTTCGCAGAGCTTCTAGGTAAGGTGAACAAAGCCATTCTTCTCTCTTGCACTAATTAGTCAGAGGTCACAGCTAAAGCTACCCACAGCCACTGCTGTCTCATCAAAATTACTGTCACATGTACAGAAAGGACATATATTAAATAGTCTAATATGCAACCTTATGCGTGTAGGAAGTTGGGGCGGGGCCAGAAAACTGGAGGAAAGGTTCGGTCAAGCCTGACAAAAGCTCAGCAAGTAACCAGCCCTAATGAGAAGAGATTAGAGCAAAGAGTCTGCTGCTCCACCTAAGCGGCTTAGAGCTTCTGGTTGGGCTCCTTGCATCAGTGAAGCACTGGGCCATGGCCTTTGTGTCCTGTCTAGATCTGCAGGAAGGCCTCCGAACACTCTCCGTATTACAGTGGATTCCAGTTTATGTCATTTTAGGTGAGTAAACCTCAAGGACCAGGAAACAGATCCAGAAAGAAGTCAGGCAACCGCACATGAGGTTCCAGCAGCTGTTTGTGTTCAGCAGTTGCTTGTGACTAGATGCCTAGGCCAGGGGCGAGCTTCTAGCTGCTCTACTGTCAAGATTACCTATCTCAGGAGTTCTCTACAAATCATCTGAAAAGAATCATCTTTAAGTACGGGCCAGAGTGGTGGTTCCTTGATAGACTAGTGTTACTAGAAAGATCTAAGGTGATTTCCCTACTATAAGAAGGTTACAAAAAAATTTTTTTTTTTAGTAAAGTCTGAGAGCTGTATGAGTGGCAATAGAATTTTCAGGAAAAGCTAGCTGTTGTTCAGCAGACTCAGTGATAAGTGTTGGGCTTAACGGGCTGCCAAATGAAGCCAGAAGCCAAGGCTTTCCTGGGAAGTCAACTAGAGAGAGGTAAGTTTAGGAAGTGGGTGGGGATAAATGGTGCCCCGTTGAGTGAAGACTTGGGTAGGACCTGGGTGGTATCAAGTTACAGCTAGGGCAGAGGTTCTCAACCAGAGGCTYGTTTACTAAGAACTAGGGGACAGCTTGAGGACTTTCAGTTTGGGTGGGAAGAAAGGTGGCTTTCTTGTCATTCCTTTCAGTTGTGGTGTAGCTGTCCCTTTGATGATGAATGTAGGTGACACGCTTTGAATGTCGATGGCAGCACCTGAGGTTTTGTCAGTAGCAGACATGGTGGAGATTTGCATTTCATTCGAGGAGTTGTTTATTAAAGGCATCTCAAAAATGTGCCTAAGCTGAAGATGACTTCAAAATTCAGTAGTTATTAGAACCACTGTTAAAGCTGGCTTCTTAAGACTAGAGCGAGAAACAAGTCTGCTACTGTATCACGTGAGGGATGTGAGTACTGGATCGATACCCTTAAAAATGAAATTCAAAAAAGGGGCTTTGTACACTCGGTCAGACTGCCAGTGGGGATCCACCGCCCCCAGAAGATGCAAACTGCCTATGCTTCATTAAAAGAAAATTTCTCTAACTTTAGCTGTGTCAAGAAAAAGGAATTAAACCCGGTGAGATTTTTCTCAGCAAGTTAAAGCTCTTACTGACCAAGCCTGACTTCAATTCCCAGAGCCCACAGTTAGAGGCAGTAAGTGACTCCTTCAGGTTGTCTTCCGAACTCTACACACAGCACATGACACTTGTGCCCATTCGCACAGCACACAGCACATACATACGCAAATAATAATGATGGTAATAGATAAATACCGTTTTAAAGAAAAGGAAAGTTAAAACCAGGCAGGCCTAGTAATGCACATCTGTTATCCCATCACTCAGGAGGCACAGATAGGAGTGTTGTGAGTTCGAGGCCAGCCTGGGCTACACAGGGACTATTGAGGTCCAGGCCACCTATAAAGTGAGACCCTTTCTCAGCAATAAAGGAAAGAAGGAAAGAAAGAAGGAAGGAAGGGAGGAAGGAAGGAAGGAAGGAAGGAAGGAAGGAAGGCAGGCAGGCAGGCAGGCAGGCAGGCAGATATTAGCTGTGACTCAGTGTAAAGCACCAGCTTCAGCCCCAACACCATTAAATGAGGAGGAGAGGCGGGGAAGTGGGTACTTTCTGGCAGGTCTCCTTGGTATGGCTTGAGCTCGCATGCTCATGTTGTTCTGGCTACTCTGCCAGCAGTTTTCAGCACAAGTTTGCTTTGCTCCCAAAAGATAATTCCCAGGCTTTCCTTTTCTTCATCTATTTTTCCCTTTCAAAGGACACTGTCTTCCTGCAGGACTACAACAGAGAGTAGTCAGGAGACAGCTTACGAAAGAGATGGAGAAAGTAAAGGTCATCCTCCTCCTCCTTTCTAAAGCTCACCCGCTCCCAGGGAGCTACCCTGGAAGGCTGGAGGAGTGGAATGGGAATGCTAGGGACACATGATGGCACCATTGTGTCACCAGTGAAAACACATAAAAGTAAAGGGTTTTGTATCTGCTTTGTTAAAGGTAATTTTTTCATGATAAATATAGAGAGAATAAAATTTCTTGTTTTAAGTATCAGGTCAGTTGCATTAACCACTGTGTTACACATTGTATTCTATAGTGTTCTAAGCCATATCCAAAATTTTTCATCATCCTAAACTGAAGCTCTGTACCCGTCAAACCCTAAATTCTTAAGTTCCTCTCTGCCTTCTGGCCACCTCTGGAAACAACCATTCTAATTTCTGTCCATACGAGTTTTTTCTATTTTAGACTATTGTATCATAGTCACTTTTATTACTAGCTCATTTATTTAATTATATCATAAAGTCATGCAAGTTTATTCATTTGGTATCATGTGTCCAAAGTTCCTTCCTTTTAAAATCAAATATCACTGTTATTGTCACCCTAAATGCTGTGTACTCATTCATCCGTTAACGAGCACGCATCCCTCTTGGCCATTAGGAATAATGCTGTTTTCAGAATGAGTGTTTACACCCAGCTTTTTAATCTTTAGGATATACAAAGAGAGAAGGACTCTATGGGCTGTGTGACAACCCTATTCAGTAATGTTTTGAAGACCTGCCAACCTGATTTGCACAGTGGCTGCACCATTTTACATTTCTCACAACAGTGCACAAGGGTTCAGATTTCTCTGCATCATCACTGATAGATACTCTTAGCTTCTGGGATATTTTTTTTTACCATTTTAATGAATGTGAAATGAAACCTCATGATGGTTTTGATTTGCATTTCTCTAATGACGAATGATACTGAGCATATCTTTGTGAGTTTCTTGGCCCTCTGTCTTGACTTGTTTTAGACTAATTATCATTCCATTTGTATAACATTCTGTTTCTGTTCTTTAGTGATTATGCTAAGGATTTCAAGAATCTTGGGTCTTACAGATTACCTAAGCAGTCATCCAATAGAGTATAATGGCCACAGAGGTGTCAAATATATTCAATTCTGTTCAACAAACACACCAAACACACATTCTGCTATAGAAAGAATATTCATTATAAGACCTTGAGCTACCTTTGCTGAGACTTCAACAATGAGCTCTTTGCTATCAACTAACTGAAACAAATTATTCAACCACTATACACATCTACTAGGGCTGGGAAAATACACAAATTACTATACTGTATTGAGGACTGTAGTTAATGAAAGAACCGTGAGA
This sequence comes from Apodemus speciosus, assembly GCA_002335545.1. Lineage (NCBI taxonomy): Eukaryota > Metazoa > Chordata > Mammalia > Rodentia > Muridae > Apodemus > Apodemus speciosus. The sequence continues at coordinate 48,126 of BDUI01007466.1, forward strand.
AAGGAATATTAGGCTGCCAGTTCAAGAAAATCTTACAACAGGGTGAGGAGGCTGGGAAGGGAGCAGACTAGTACTGTGTTCAAATCATGTGTCCGGAAGTTTGTCAGAGTGAAATTTCAGTTCACTAAGTAACTTTAGCCAAGCTTGGGAATCCTATAAGGCTTAGTATCACCATCCCCTTAGCAGTGTCCCCAGGAAAGGTTCTGCATGGAAAAATCTCCCTCCCTCCTCTTTCTCTCTTTCCTTATTCCTTGTCCTGCTCTGAGCTTCTTCAGTGATTCTCTCTGAACGATATTCAAAATCAACTGTTTCTGGATATGCTGAGGAAATAAGGAAAGCTGGGGAAAGTGGGAGCAAAGAGGCAGAAGGATAAGTAGGCTCGAAGGAGTAAGAAGAAAGGATGAAAAGATGAGTTAGGGAAGGTGGTGGCTCTGCCAGCCCTCTGAGAGGCAGCTTTCTTTCAGAGGCTTTCTCGCTATGTGTCTCTTCTGGGCTTGGCATTGCCATCTTCCAAAGCTATGAAAAATAGTTCTGGCCCTCAAGTTTCTATCTTCACCTTCTTCCATCTATTCTGCTGCATGCTCCTCAAAGTCTTCTTTCCCCAGTCTTGGGGATTAACCCCAAGGCCTCATGCTCACACGGAACTAGATTCCCAGTCTCCGCTAAAAAACTGATCAGATCCCTTTGATGCTCAAAAGTAATGGTTTCCTACAGCTAGCTTGATGAGGTACGAGTTCAGTAACCGGGGCATCCTTGACTGTTTCTACTCTCTGGCTCTGACCCTGCATCAGCTCATCTCCCTGTATGAAGCTTGTATTTCAAGCAATGGGAAGTGAGAGAACGCCCCTTTACTAATACTCTGTTTAGTTCCTTGACTGGATGATGAATGTTCTTCCTAGACTGCCTTTTCCTTAGGGAATTTATTGACCCATATCCTCTCTGTAATGCTTTCTAGACTGTGCCACTTCTGAAACCCTAGGGCACTTTTCAAGAATATACTGGACAGCATCTCTTATATTTTAGAAAAATCACAACGTTCTATTTTGTTGTTGTTGTTGTTGTTGTTGCTGCTGCTGCTGCTGCTGCTGCTGCTGCTGCTGCTGCTGCTGCTGCTGTTGTTACAGAAGTTGATTTAACTTTCAAACAAGGAGCCTGGAAACCTCCTTTTCCATTGTGGTTTTCTGGAGAGCAGTGAAGTTGAAAGACATGGCATCCAAATGAATACATTTCAAAAGGTTGTGATGCATCTGGGCACAGCAGTTCAAGCCTGTAATCCCAGCATTTGGACAGTTGTTGAGCCATGAGTTTTAGTCTAGCCTGGGCTACATTGTAAGTTCCAGTCAGGACTATATAGCAAGAACCTCAAAACAAAGATATTATAAAAAAGTAAATTATTAAATATGTAGTGTTTAACCAGAACCCAGTACCCTTTATTTATTAAATTATTGATTTCAGGGACTTTACTTTTACCCTTCTACCTAATAAGCTACAGGAGAATGAGAGCTGACTTTTGTTTGTTTGTTTTTCATAGAAGCTAACTTGGCATTATCTTTTTTTTCGTAGATGCTAACTTGACATATCTTCTTCCTAGACTTCATCTTCCTCGATAGATATCATTAATTCCGTGTTTCCCCCTCCTTTAGTCATCCTTTTTGTGTGGGTGCTTGCTTTCCTCTGGTTTTTGTTACTACAAAAAAAATAGGACATAGTCTTGGTTGTTAGATCAGTTTTGCCACTTGTTTGCCACTGTGTGTGAAAGACTGCCGTTTTCTATGTGACCTCGAGTAAGTCAGGCAAGGCCCGTCTATCATAGAAACTACATATTCCTGACTCTGATGAGTGTTCTATAGACCAACAAGATGAGAAAATACTCACCCCATGTTACTTTTTCCCTTTTTATTATAGAAACAGACATCATTTGGAGCTCTACTTCCCATCTGCCTTTATTTTCTGTTGCTATAGCAAAATACCACAGTCTGAGCAACTCATGCATAATAGTATTGTAACTAGGGTACTGGAGAATGGGACACCCAATATCAGGATGCCAGCATCAGGAAAGGGCTATCTTGTGTTATTCTCTGGTAGAAATCAGACCAATAAGAGAGTATGCAAGAAAAAGAGGAGCAGGAGAAAGCAACTCATTTTTATCAGGAGCCCACTCCAAAAATAGGGTTAATCTAGCTTAAAGGTCCCATCTCTTAAAACCTTTGCATCAATCTAGTTTACAACACATGAACTTTTCAGCATAACTTCCGATCACAGTACTGCGTCTCACCACCATGTCAGCCTTGCCATTTGATCCACAGAGGCATGGCAAGGGCTTCAAACATGGACAACAGAGACTCTGATTTCATTGCAACTTCAAGAAGAATGATAATGTGATCTTAGAAAACAGCATATTTGATGCATCCCTGCAGGCCCAGACAAGTTATCCTACACTATGCCTTTGCATTCCTGCATCCAATTAACTGTATTGGGCTGAAAAATTTCAATGTCCAAGRCATCTTTTCCTCCTTTTTTTTTCTTTTGTGTGTGTGTGAGGGGGGTTGTTTGTTTGTTTGTTTTTTGGAACAGGGGCTCATTTTAAAGCCCAGCTTTTCTAGTACTGGGATGACAGACATGTATCATCATACTTGATTTCCATGGCAGCTTTCAAATTGGTTGGAGAAGCCATAGACTTGTTCAGCTTTCCATTCCTAGTCATAAGACTCATGCAACCCCTTCTCCCAACTCCCTGCCTACAGTTTCTCCTGTTCCCACAGGCACCTGAAATGAATGGGATCCTTACTGTTCCTCTGCTTGATACCTTTTCCTGACTTATGCCCTTTAGCATCGGGGCTCATCTCTACAGCTATCTTCTCAGAACCAACTCATTCTGTGGCTCCTTCATGAACTTCAGCAGGTTAGGATGTTACTCAAAGACCTTAGACCTGTTTCCAGAACTTCCCTCGAGCTCTTCCTTGCTCTGTTCCTCTACCCATTGGAGTTCATCTTGGGAGGTTATCTTCCACATAAGGCTGAGAGGTTCTGGAAGGAAGGAACTTTGCTTTCTGTGTATATTGGTATGAGTTAACACAGAGAAATACTTAAAATAGCTCTTGTCACATAAAAAGTGTCAGACACTTGCTAGAGACCCAACAAACGTAATCTCTTTTTTTTTTTTTCAAGTCTTGGCATGAAGATTTGTATCTTCTTTGAGCCTTCAGTTCTTCATCTGTAAAGTGAGGATAATAAGTTATTAACTTATTATTATAATAAGATAATAGGTTATTACCTCCCAAGGCAGTGAGAAGATTAAATGAGATAATGCCCAGCGGAAGTCAAACAGCACTCTGTTTCATAACCACTGTTCAGCACTCACCACCTCAGAACATTCTTATTTCCACTTCCATATTTAGTCCCTTTACCTTTCACTTCCTGTCCCAAACAATCTCCTCCTAGCTTTTAGCACAAATATTTCCCAAGATGTAGCATCAGCCAGTGCTTGTTCAATTATTTTATTCACTTCTACCCTGACAAGTAGTACTTATTATTGATTTAGTTCCAATAAATAATCTAAACAAGCACAGACACTTCTTTTGGAAAATCTAACTACATTCTTGGATTTCTGAAAGCACTGAACCAACTGCCAACACTTAGATTTTGGCCATTGCCCTGAAGCATAATGTTTCCTCCTAGAAGGGTTTTCAGCTAATACTGTGAACAGCTGGTGTCTATAGCCCGACATACGCAAGAAGACTTCCTTGTTGAGAATAAGGTCACCAGTGTTTTCTCATATTGTTAACTTTCACCTGCCACTTGGAGAATTTGGAAATCCACTTGATACTGTACAGCTCTATGTAGCAACAGTTTATCATGAGCCATCGCCCATGCCTGGCAATATGCCAATCACTGTCTAATGGGGAGAGAGCCAGACAGATGTGGCACTAATTACACAAGGGAACATGATAAAATAGTAATAAACAGGGGCACAAGTATTATGTTGCAAGTGTGTAGAGAAAGAAACTTTTAATTCTTCCTGGGGAATTGCCAAAGATAGCATCAAGGAAATATCTTTTAAGGTAAGCCTTGAAGGATGAAAGAATTTGGTAGGCAGAAAGTTGGGGAGAAGGTAATCAAAATAAGAGAACAGAATGGTTGAATGCTTCTAAATGTGCTGAGATGGTCATGCCTCGACTTCAGGCTTCTTGTTCTTTCCACAGCTGTGTATAACATCTTTGATATTTAATCCTTTTCTTAAATGGACAATTTCTGTAGTTTAGTTTGTTTGAACTGAAATCTTTATAACACTACCATGAAGTCATTTTTAGTCTTTATATGTTCAAAAAAACATTCCATCCATACACCACCATCTCGAATCATCCAGTGCCCCTGCAAGTAGGGGAGGTGGACTACACTCTGAGAAACATTGGCAAATGGCATAGAAAGTTATGAGGACAGGTACTGTGAGACAAAGCTAGGAAATACTTGGCTCTACTTAGGACAGAGCTGGGCATATTTGTTGACACTTGATTTGCTTGGCAATGGAAAAGTATTGATGGTTTTTAGAAAAGGAAATGTGCATTTCAAAAATGTTAAGGAGAAGCTTCAGAAATGACTGGAAGAGGGACAGCAGCAGCTGAAGACAATGAAAGGCCACAGTATAGACAGGAAGAAGCTTGCTCCTAGAGCATATCAGCAGCAACTGAGATGGAAGGAGGGGGATGGATGAGAGAAACTTATTTATTTAGGGAAAGGAGACATGTCAAAGGTGCCCTCGAATTATTGAACATATGACATTTATCCTGAGGTCTGAAAAGTGATTAAGAGCTAGCTAGGCAAACAGCCGAGGAAATAGCTTGCCAGGGAAAGAAGGCAGTGTGCACCAAAGCCCTGAGCTCAATCTCAGAATGAACTGAAGGACCTAAAACACAGCATAATAAGTAAGCCAGGGACTGGATCACAAAGGGTCCTCTAGACCAAACTTAGGAGGCTGGGCTTCTTTCATAATGGACACTTTCCTAACACAGATGTAAATTCTCCCTCTGCCTCTGCCTCAGGCTCTGTCTCCCCAGTGCTGCAATTATAGGCATACACCACCATGCCCAGGCCATTTATTCTCATAACTTCCTATATTTATAGAGAAGTGAGAGCCAGTAAGTGTTCACAAAGTCACAGGTATGCGTTTTTGACACATGTTCTTGTTATGTGCTATGCAGTGACAAAACCAGGTTTAAATGCACTGTACTGGCTGCACCCAGATCCCAGTGAAAGTAGGGAGTTGCTTTCAAAGACACTGATATTCACTTAGGGAGATAATGATGGCTTTAATCAGGTAGTAGCCTGAAAGTGCAGAGTAGAATGGTTTGAACGATATTAGAACTGGTAGAAATCAGTTCTACTGATTCAAGAGAAGTCATAATTCTAATTTGGGGGTTGTTGCAGTTGGATTATAGTCTCAAGAATATCTAAAAATAAACATTTTTTTAAAGTAAAATAATGGAGCTCGGGAGAGGTCTCTGTGGATAAAGCACTTGCTGCACAAGGAAGTTTGGATCCCCAGAATCCAAATAAAAGCCAGACAGATGTGTCAACTGCCTGTAATCCCAGCACTGGGGAAGTAGAGACAGGAAATCCTGGAGTACACTAGTAAGCTAGACTAGACATCACTGGATTCACAGAGAAATCCTATGACCTATCAATAAAGACAACTGACATCACCCTTGGGCCTTTATATGCACCCAGACACATGTGCAACTCACATATACTTGCACATATGTATATACATGCATGCATAACAGAGAGAGAGAGAGAGAGAGAGAGAGAGAGAGAGAGAGAAACATTTACCTCTCCACAAACTAGGAATACACAAGAACATGTCAATCTAAAGAAAAAGAATATGTACAGAATATGCCACATTTAACTTCGGTATAGTTGATGAAAAAAGACAGAACACAATCTCCAAGACTGGGAAAAGCATCTTCAGTACTTAACACACTAAAAATTCTAGCTAGTGTGACAAGATACTAAAAGCTTTGCAGATAGGATGATTGCCCAGAGAAAATCCTGAGAAATGCACTGCCTATTCCTGCACTTGTGTATTTTTGTTTGATTTTTAGGCACTCAGCAGGCTGAAGTATCAAGATTTCTAGGTCAAGGCTTATCTAGACTGACTACACAATGAGGTCCTATCTGGCGGGAGGGCAGACAGACAGAGACAGAGAGAAGACGAGGGAGGGAGAAAAGAAGAAGAAATGAGGGGTCAAAATAAGAAGTAAATAAAAATGGATATTTAAAATTCAACACTATTAAATACTTCCTTAAATGAAATAATTAAATTCCAACAAATTATGTGGATAAGCCCCTACCTAAAGAAAACAATAAAGAACTCAAATAAGAAGGGCCTAAGTTTATATTTCCATGGAACTGGAAGCAGAAGCAAGCAGGTCCACTGAGGAGCACAAAGGAGTAACAGGGATGAAATGAAAATAGCAACAGAAGCGAAAGTTCAGCTCTTGAAGACAAAAATGAAATTAACAAATGGTTAGTCAATGAACCAATAATAAAAGAGAATATTAAATGGAATCTTAAAAAAAATAAAGAGGAGACTTTAAAACTACCACCAGAAAAAGAAAGAGGATCTCAAGAGACCACTATGAAAAGTCTCATATAAACAACAAATTGTATAACCTAAATGAAATGGCTAAATCTCTAGACATCTACAACCTAGCAAGTATGAATCATAGAAGAACAGAAATACAAACATACCAACCCAAAAATGTGCATATACTAATAGATAGTAATCAAAAACTTCTCAGTAAATCCAAGGCCAGAACCACAGGGCAATTGTAATGTCACTGAATTCTAACAAACACTCAAGAGTTAATCTCAGCATGTCTTTTTTTTTTCTTTTTGGTTTTCCAAAACATGTTTTCTCTATGTTTCCCTGGCTGTCCTGGAATTCACTCTGAAGACATGGCTGGCCTTGAACTTGCAGAGATCCACTGCCCCTGCATCCCAAGTGCTGGGACTAAAGGTGTGCACCACAACCGCCTGGTTTAACATTTCTTAAACTCTGCCCAAAAAGCTAAAAAGAGGAAGCTGCCCAGCTCATTTACAAGGTCAGCATCACGACTCAAGCAAGACTGCTAGAATAGTAGAAGGGCATATCCCTGATGAGCACGGACTCAACCAAAACCAAGAGCACATCAAAATGATTTACCGCCATCAAGTAAAATGTAGCCCTTGGATGTGAATATGTGCAACTTCAACATGTTAGAATCAGTAAATGCTAGTCACATTAAAGCAAAGAAGAATAAAATTACATGATTGTCTCAATAACTTGAGAAACCAGACTTTGACAAAATTCAATATTCATTCAAGATAAATTTTCTCACCAAATTGGATGTAGAAGGAATGTATCATAAAGGCCACATATAAAATGCCCACAGCTACAATCATACTCGATGAAAAACGAGATGATTCTTTTCCAACTTTTATCATTTTCTACTCAGTGGAATACTAGAATTCTTAGCTAGGACAACTTAGAAAGAAAAAGAAATTTTAAAAAAAAGAGTGGAATTATCTGTTAATGAATGACATAATATTATCTAGAGAACTCTACAGTTTCCAACAAAACATGGTTGGAAATAAGCGATGATGTGAAGCCTTCCAGGAGATGGGTATACCATTCAAAAGCCCAGGGCCTGCTTCCCTATCTCCCTAGAACCAGAGAGATTGTTAACCCAGAACCTAGATGTGGACCCATGGCACTGACTGGGTTGGCCACCTAGCACTCCTATATCCTCTGTGACTTTCCAGTACCTGGACTCTATGCAGGATATCTGGGTGTGGCAGAACAGCCGCTGCTGTCTCACGCCATTGTGGCATGGTAGCAACTGCTGTTGCACTTGACTTTCTTCCTGTGAAGACTGTACAAGCTGGAGCCTAGGGATCTTGCTTTGGCTGAGGTGAGCAACTGCCAGTAGTCATGCCCATCAGAGGCTACCAACATTTCAAATCAAAGGAAATGTGCTTGATACCACCACAGTTCAACAAAATGGGAAGACTGGCAAAGTTTGCCTCTATCTGTTCTGCACAGAATTTGTGTTATGTGTTGGAATGGGCAGAAACGCAGCTGTCAATCACATTTTTAAATGTAGAAGGGGTACTCCATCTCTTAGCAGGAGATGAACTATCATTAAAAGATTTAGACTTTCAGCCTGAGAACAAAGTTCAGTGGCAGCATTCTTGTATAGCATATGTGAGGCCATAGCTTCAGATGAGGGGAACAAAATTCAGAGATTTAGAAAAGTTCACCCATGCACACACACATACACACACACACACGCACACACACACACACACACACACACACAAACACACACAAATAATAAAAATGTTAGATTCTAAAGCAGAAATAACTCATTATGTTTAAAGTGGATAACACAGAAATACACACACACATGCAAATAAATATGATTTTTTAAAAAAGTACTGTAAAAGGAATGTACAAATGCAAAAATGTCTGGCAAGTTACACTTCAGTAATGTGAAAAGCTTTTACACTATGAAATAAATACCTTGTTAATAGGAAAGTACTGACTGGAAGGAAAACTTGCAAAACCATCTGTAAACAAAGTACTTGCATGTAAAATGTTTTAGAATGCCCAGAAATCTGTAACAAGAAAATATACAAACCAATTGAAAGTGAGCAAAAGAGTGGGGCAAACTTCTATAAATCCCATATTTCTGGTCAGAAGATAGCCGCAGCATACAGGCATGGTCTGCTAGAGTCTACAAGACTGGAGACCAGACAAAGCTAAAGAATAGCTATCAGAAGAGGTGGTGGGTGTCCTGGGTATTTCTAGCTTAAACATCAATGAAAAATAGGGAAGTTCACAAAGCAGCAGAGGATTTTAGAGTCTATATCAGAGGAATTGGCATGATGTAGGGAGTTTGCCACTCCCTGTGAGAAGGAACATCAACAGTAGGCTACTGTGGGAGGCAGTGAGGCATAGAAAATCTGCACCGCATGGATATTTCAAAGAGCTGGAGCCTAGGGCCTCATCAGCAATGGCTGAATGAAACACCAAAACAAACAAACAAACAAACAAACAAACAAAAAACACTTTCCTCTTCATACTGGGTGCTCAGTGCTGGACTGAGTAGCCCCAAGACAACATCCCAAATTCACCCCTTATGTGTTGGTGTCTCTTTTTGTTTATTTGTTTGTTTGTTTGTTTGTTTGTTCGTTTGTTTAAAAGAAAGGGTTTTACTGTGTAGCTCCAGTTGTATTTTAACTCTCTTTGTAGACCAGGCTGGCCTCAAACTCACAGACATCTGCCTGCCTCCACCTCCCAAGTGCTGGGATTAAAGGCATGAGCCATGAAGCCTAACCTGTGTTGCTGTCTTGACAACATAAGGGCCTCTGTGAGGTGCACTCTGGAGGTACCCAGAGCAAGTGTCATAAGACTACATTGCTGGTTTAAAGTGGAACCCATTACTGAGGATGTAGCTCAGTAGTAGAGTACTTGTTTGCCATAAATAAGTCCTGGGTTTCATCTTAGGAGAAATAAACAAGTAAATGAATAAATCCCCACTGCTGTAAGACATAACATGTTTGCATTTTATAGTCTGCCGTGTCTATTTGCTAAAAGAGTCACGCTTCACCCATTCTGAATATTTTAAAATCCTAAGGGCTGGAGAGATGGCTCAACAGTTAAGAGCACTGACTGCTCTTAAGGTTCCTCAGTTCAAATCCCAGCAACCACATGGCGGCTCACACCATCCCTAATGAGAGATCTGATGCCCTCTTCAGGTCTGAAGACAGCTACAGTGTACTTAGCTTTAAAAAATCCTAAGGGGACAAAATAAAACACAGAGAAGCAGTTTCTAATATACATTTTCTTCTCAACATCAAACAGTCTGGACACTGCAGGTAGGCCTTTGCCCTCAGAATATATGGGGTTATCTGCTTCACAAAACAAGAAAAACCAATTTTTATAAGGAACTTTCTGAACTGCCAGAGTGAGGATAATCAGCCACCAGGCCAATGTGCTTTTTCCTTTTGCAAAGCAGTCCTGCCTTTTGAGTCCAGCTGAAGGCCTAGTCTGAGAAATTCATGCCTCTGCAGCCTCCTTGAACAAGAGCTCAGACTTCAGGAGGACCCAGATCCCAGAACCCAGACAGCAGCCTGAGCCAGAGCAAGAAATGGGCAACAGCTGAGGGGAAAAGAGAAGAAGGTCCCCAGATCAGCTGTGCCTGCGCTCTTAGTGTAGAGGCAGAGGTGAGGTGAAATTGTGAGAAGTGTACCAAGGCTTGAAAGTAACCGGAGGGTTTATATGGGTTGTGTCTTCTCAGGAGCGCTTTCCATCTTGGGTGCACCCTATCTCCTGCTGTTCACTAGCTTCTGGCCCTTATCTGTGTTCCTCTTAGCCTGGCTTGCCTATGATTGGGACACCCACAGTAAAGGTAAGAGATAGGAGCCAAATCATGGCCCCATCTGTGCTAAGGGTGGAGTCATGAGAAGACAGAAGAGGGAGGTGGAGAAAGAGATGAGGAGAACAGGGGAACCAAGGTCTCTGACTGGCCACCCATGAAGCTTTAAGACTGAGCTCTGTGAGCAGGTACCTCCAGCCTCAACTTGTCTCCCTCTCCCCTTGCTTGTTTTCTATTTGGGAGTTGGACTCGGGACATCTGAAATGTAAGAAGGAGGATGCTTCTGTAGTTTGAGAAGCATCAGCCAACTTCTTTACCTCTGGGCAGGGTAGAGGGAATGGTGATGGCCCATTTGCCCTTCCTTTTTCTCTGCGTACAGATGGTAGGCGTTCAGCTTGGGTACGAAACTGGACCCTCTGGAAATATTTCCAAAGCTACTTCCCAGTAAAGGTAACTAACTACCTTTCCTCTAAATGCCCATCTTTCCTCTGGATGGCCTTGCTCCTTAATGCTTGACTTCCCACTTCCTACTAAGATCCATGTTTCAAGGGCTCTAAGGGCCAGCAGTGAAGGTGAAGGCCTAGCGGTGTAGTGTAGAACAGAAACCCAAAATAGATGTGTGAGTCGGGAGACAGATGAACACAGTGGTAAGTCCAGTCCAGCATCTCTTACCACCATGATCCCTGGGAATCTCTGTGACAATAACATCCTAATGAGCAAAGACATGGAGACTATTGGCTGGGCTCTGAGTTTCAACATCCTTTCTTCCTTCTGCCTGATCAGTCTTCCTCAATCTTCCTCTAACAGCTGGTGAAGACCCATGACCTTTCTCCCAAACACAACTACATCATTCTCTGCCACCCCCATGGCATTCTCAGTTATGGTGCCTTCATCAACTTTGGTACTGAGGCCACTGGCTTTTCCAGGGTTTTCTCTTCTATCACTCCCTTTTTAGCAACCTTGGAAGGGATCTTCTGGATCCCATTTGTGCGAGACTATGTGATGTCCATGGGTGAGTACAATAAATCATCCTGTTCTGAAATTCAACTCAAGATGCCCACCCCAATAATCCTTGGCAATCATTCTGTGATAGAAGACTTGATTTATTTTCTCTAAAGAGTTCATTTAGTATCAGGAGTATGTGCCCAAGTATCAGATTCTGCACAAGGTGTGAGAAGCAGTTCAGTTGGGCAGCAAGGGATGTTACAGGCATTTGTGAGTTTCCAGGATCCCTTAAAAGGGGTACTCAGAAGACTAAGTGTAGAAATGGAAAGCAGAGATTAAAAGCCACATATCAAACATGAGTGCAGAGGAAATCATGCCAGAGTCTTCTCTGGGATGCCAATTGGCTTCTTTCAGGTGGTGTGTGTGTGTGTGTCAGTTCTTATTTCAAGGCATCTTAAAGACATTGTTAAGTCTCTCATACCAGTTAGTACATACAACCTTGGTCTATGTCCTGCATCTCCGGGGAACCCCTTCATCCTTGTTTAAGATGCCAAATGATAAAGGAAAGTCATCCATCAGAATTCAGAACAATTTCCTAGTGCCAGGCTCCAAACCAGGGCATTGTGACAGATTTCCTTCTCTCTGGATGAATATTCATCTTTCTGGACATCTGAAAACAACTGAATGAAAACTGAAAGGTAAGATGAATTTAACTTGAGAGAAATCTCAGACGACATTTCAGCTCCCCTTTTAGGTTGGTATGACCATGTAGCAAGGGTTTCTTTTGATGGCTAGACCTTGGATGCAAATTCTACCACCCCAGTAGAGAAGAGAAGATAATGTTAAGGCCAAAAAAAATGGGATTCCAAAGAGATGAATGTCTGTGGCCTTCGTTGAACCACAGGATCCAATACACATTCCATTGTTCATCTACATTTCAGTTTGACTTAATCTGCCTGCTCACCCAAAATCCTAGTCAATGGATCCTTTTGGAGCTTGATCTTAGGGAGGAAACACACTAGCGGTGGTTAGCATGATCAGCCCCAGAAGAGATACCTCTGAAGGGTTTCCAGAGTGCTCAGTCTGAACAGAGAGAAAGGTAGTTCTGCAATCTGTGTGTAGAAATGGAAAGGATCAACTTAAGGCCTGTTCATCTGGAGAACAGGAGACTGTGAATGGAGGCAGACCGAGAAAATCAGTATAGCCCTGACTGCAGAGCCCTGGAATCCTACCAAGGCAGGCAAGTAACTGCCACTAAGGATACCTTTTCAGGTTAGGGTTAACCCGAGACACAAAACCAAAGGCAGAAAGTGGTAACTGCCAACACCACGAAGAGCCTAAGGAACTCATCTCTACACTCAAGCCAAGTTCATCTTAACCACTTGACTCTTTGATTTCACAGGTATTTGTCCAGTGAGTGAGTCGGCCCTGATGTACAAGCTGACCCAGCAAGGCTCGGGCAATGCTGTGGTCATTGTGCCAGGTGGAGCTTCTGAGTCCCTCTTGTGCCGCCCAGGAGTCTCCACAGTCCTACTCAATAAACGCAAAGGTTTTGTGAAGCTAGCACTGAAGACAGGGTGGGTCCCTATGTTCAGGGACTCTCTTGTCAAGGTGCCTTGGGCCCTCTGTAGCTCTAGCCACAGTGGTACCCTCTCTGAGAAACCTACTCGATACCCCCTCTTTACTCTGGTTACTCCCTTGTATCCTTCACATTATGCTGGGGAGGGGGTCGGGAGAGTGTTGGACCTCTAGACATTTTGGTGGGTACTTTTAGATCCTGATGCTAAGGAAAGAAGAGCAGAAGAAGGTCCATTAGTCTGGAACTCTGGGCAAGAGTGGCTTTGTTTTGTAGTTACGCATTCACTGGGAGTCCCTGAGGAACCCCCACCCACCCACCCAGAGAGATGAAGGCACTGGCTGGGTGCTCATGGAATAGGTGCTCAGAGGATACCCCTAGAGAGTGTTTTCAGCAGCTGTTAAATACCTACCTTGTGTCAGGCTTAGCACAGGACAGTAGAATACAGGAATAAACAATACCTGGTGCTTGTGGACTCACAATCTATGTAAGATAGGTGACAAATCCACTCACATCTCATAACAAAACATATGTAGAATCCAGCTACTCACCACCTCAACTACCATCCTCATGGTCTAAATACCCAGCATCTCTCTACTGAATCATTATAATACTTGGAACTGTACTTCTGTCCCTGCTTCCCTCACCTCCAAGATTCTATTCCCAGCTGTGAATAGAATGATCCTGGTACCCATGAGTCAAGTTGTATCATGTCTCAAAATGTTCCAATGACTCCCATGCCACACAGAGCAAAAGATCTTGAAGAACCTGGTCTTCGCCACCTCCCTGACTTCACTTCTCACTAATCTCCCCAGCCTTCTTGCTCACTGCTAGTAAACACCTTGAGTGTGGAAGGTTTTTTCATCCTTTGTATTCGCTGATATATCCACATGGCCTAAATCAGTGCTGGGACATAAAAAGAACCCAATACAAATTTGTTGGGTAAATGAAGTGTGATAAAGGAGAAATATGCAAAATGCTTGGGAGCACCAGTGTATGGAAAGACTTTGGTTTCGTCAGAGAGTGACATCTGAACTGTGCTAAAGTTAAAATATGAGTAGGAATTGCCAATCAGACCAAAATAGGAAAAAGAGCCAGGCATTGTGGCGAATGCCTGTAATCCCCCCTACTCTAGAGTCTGAAGATGGAAGACTACAAGTTCAAAACCAGCCTGGACAAGTTGGCAAGATCCTGTCTCCAGCTAAAAATGTTTAAAGGCCTGGGTATCATCTTAGTGATAAAGAGCTTATCTGGCATGTGCAAGGCTCTGGGTTGAATCCCCAGCACCTCAAAAAAAAATGATACATTAAACAAACAAACGAAGGTGAAAACCCAGGCATTCAATGAGGGATATGATATATGCAGCACCAGACCAGACCAGACCCTAGGGATTCAAAGAGAACTGTCAGGATTTTCACTATTGTTTGGCCAAACAGGTAAGAAGATGACCATAAGACAGGGCATGGAGGTGGGAAAGCAGGACAGGGGGGAGAGTTAGCTGAGGGATAACAAACCTACAGTGGTGAATCTGGGTGATCAAAAGTTTCTTTAAGATGTGGTTAGAACAGATGGAATTTGCCACATGCAGAGGGAGGAGTCAGAGGGAATATAACATGTAGGCAGGGATGAGAGAGGGCTTGGCACACATCGTGTGGTTAGGTAGTGGGGAAGCTGGCCACATGGGGAGGGCTAGGGCACTGAGCTCATGCTAAGCAGTGAGGGCTGCAGCGAGGAGCTCTGGGAGGATTTTAGAGAAAGATGTGGCAAGTATGCATGCCCAGTTTGGGGAGATCACGTTGGATGCTGAAGGAAGGTGCTAAGTCTCCCGGGCTAGCTTCCTTCTTCCTACCATGGGCAACAGCCACATTGAAGTTCCACTGGAGAAATGGAACATGAGGCTGGGGGGTGTCAGGGTGCTTGTAATCTTGTTGTATTGTTGGGAGGTTGGGGAAATTTCTCACCACAGTGTTCCTGGGGGGAGATTTTTGCCTTAATGAAGAGCTTATGTTACTGTCCTTGTCTTTGCAGAGCATATCTTGTCCCTTCTTACTCCTTTGGTGAGAATGAGGCTTACAACCAAGAGACCTTTCCTGAAGGCACATGGCTAAGGTTCTTCCAAAAAAACTTCCAGAAAATTGGCAAAAGACTCCTAGGCATAAATTTCTGTACTTTTCATGGCAGAGGCCTCACTAGGGGATCCTGGGGCTTTTTGCCTTTCAACCATCCCATTACCACCGTTGGTGAGCTTTCTACTTTCTCTAGGCCACTCAAGTTCTTGGTCTCCTATCCCAAGTCACCAATCCCCAGGCAATCTGGCTCACAACCAGGGTGCACTAAGGGAATTGTGACAGGTGTGGCTGAAAGCTGTCTGGGAAGGACAACCAAACAGATAACACTTGGGGCCATTCACGGGTGGGACAGAGCTCACCGGATGTCATAGGCGCATCGTTATTTAAATACATTCATTCAGCTCTTCTCTGTGCTTGCTTTTATTCCCTGAGGCATTGGTGAGACTTAAGCAAGCATAGAATGAGAGCCAGGACATAGCTGGAAATGAATGAAGGGAGGGGAATGGCCCCAAATACTGTTAGGATGCCCCCTCCTACAAAGGTGTGGGTAGAGTTGTTGGGATAGGGACTCTGACACTTGTCTCTGTTCCTTCTCCGTAGTTGGAGAACCCTTGCCAGTCCCCAAGATCTTTGATCCCGACAAGGACACTGTGGCAAAGTACTTTGAACTTTACATCAGTGCCCTACGCAAGCTGTTTGACCAACATAAAGCTGAATATGGCTTCTCCAAGACCCAAGAGTTGACAATTATATGAGTCAAAAGCTCTGTAACTGAAGCACAAATACACAGGGATCCAGGTGAAGCCACATGGAAGGAAGAATTTGAGGAGAGACAGATTTTAAAGATGTGAAAAGATACCAACCAAGCCGGAACTGCTTACCGAATTGGCAACCCAGCAACTGAATCCCCACCCAAGTGGCCAAGACAGATTTGAGTAAAGGGGAGGCCTTTACTGGTGCGGGGTAGCTCTGTCACATTTGTCATTCTCATCAAATTCCCAATGACAGTAATGCGAAGACAAAGTATTCCGTGCCCCTTCCCCACAAACCTTAGTGAAATCATTAGTATTTAGGTTTAAGCTTAGCAGCTTTACTTAGAACAAGGCTGGTTTGAATATTCCAAGCCAGGCTCTTCCTTTATGACTTAAAGATTAGGTAAACTGAGGGGGGGGGAGAGTCCTGAACTGTGGTCAAAACTCCATCAGTTAGCATTTCAGATGGCAGTCCTGTCACATTATTTCACCCACAAAAATAAAAGTCTGGACTAAACCTTTGTGCAACTCCTTCCTAGTTACCCCGTGGTTCTGCTAATGTGCACACAACCTGTTTCTTTCCTTCAGCCTTCCTTTATGCTTCACCATATAAAGGATGAGGTGATAGAAGCACTGCTACTTTCCAGCAACTGACCCAGATATCCACAGAGCAGCTGCTTCTTCTGATCCCACAAAAACCACGCTGGGCCAGAATGGAGGAGGTGAAAAGAATGTTCAACACTGATATGCCACATTGATGTCAAATTCCTACTATGTGCCACTCAACAGGTCACTATATTTACAACCTTTGGCCTGGTGTTAGCACCAGCCCAGTGATACTGTCCTCACTGTCACCCCTGTTTAGCAGTAGCTAGAGTCCTTAGAAGTTAGGTACCTTGTCTAAAGCCATATAATTTTGTATACAATGAGCATTCAAACCTATGTGTCACTAATTCCACACCAAAGTTCTCTCCAACACACACACACACACACACACACACACACACACAACAACAACAACAACAACAACAACAACAACAACAATGCAGCAATTAAAAGCCCCTGTAAGGGGCTAGAGAGATGGCTCAGCAGTTAGGAGCACTGACCTCTCTTCCAGAGGTCCTGAGTTCAAATCCTAGCAACCACATGGTGGCTCACAACCATCTATAATGAGATCCGATGCCCTCTTCTGGTGTGTCTGAAAACAGCTACAGTGTACTCACATATAATAAATAAATCTTTGGGCTGGAGTGAGCAGGGGTGGAACAAGTGGGGCCAGAACAGACATCCTGAGTTCAAGTCTCAGCAACCACATGATGCTTCACAACCATCTGTCCAGCTATAGTATATCATATACATTAAATAAATAAATAAATTATCTTTAAAAAAGACAACTATAAATTGGTGATACGCTTTGTAATATGAACACTGTGAGGCAGGAAGATCATGAGTTTAGGCAAGCATGTGACTCAATGAAGGGACCCTGATTCAAAGCAAAAGCAATAAAAATATAGGCAAAGACATAAATGGATATTTCTCACAAAAAGATCCACAAATGATAAAGTGCTCAACATCATCCATCATTGAGAAATGCAGGCCAATATCACAATGAAAGCATTTCATATCTAGGATGATAAAAAATGACATATTAACGAATTTTAGAAGTGCAGAGATATCGGAATTCTTGCGTATTGCTTATAGAAACAGAACATGATGAAACTACTTTGGGAAAATATTGACAGTCTTCAAAAAATTAAGCAAAGAGTGACCATATATGCTGTGTGGTTTTCCTTCAACTTGACACAAGTTGCTAGAGTCGTTTTTTCTTTTTGTAAAATTGAGCAGTGTTTTTATTTTCCAGAGTCATTTTTGAGGAAGGAACCTCAACTGAGAAAATGCCCCCACCAAACTGGCCTAAGGGCCAGTCTGTGCTGCACTTTTTTTTTAATTAATTNACAGGCCCAAAGTGGGATCCAGCTCAAGGGGAGGTCCCAAGGCCTGACACTATTACTGAGACTATGGAGTGCTCACAAAAAGGGACCTAGCATGACAGCACTCCAGAAGACCCAACAAGCAGCTGAATCAGATGCAGATATTTGCACCCAACCAATGGACAGAAGTGACTGACCCCTGTTGTGCTGCACTTTCTTGATTGATGGTTAAAGTGGGAGGATCCAGATAACTGTGAGTGCTACTGCCCCTGGGCTGGTGGTCCTGGATGCTATAAGAAAGTAGGCTGAGTAAGCCATGCTGAAATCACAGTTTAAAATGGAGAAGTTTTAAAGTCTTAAAGCTCATATGTAGCTCCTTTTATTCTCCATTAAAATATTTGACTTTTTTGAGAGGACTTCATTTTGTAGTTCTGAGTCCATGATCTTCCTGACTTAGCCTCCCACAAAAATGGTGAATCTTGTGTTAAATGAATTCTGTCTCAAAGGAAGGGGACTGTTTTTAGAAAAAGTATTACTGGGGAATGGAGCTCAGTACAAGAGTACTTGACTAGTTTAATGAGTTTCTGGGTTCAACCCCAGTTAGTGGCAAGAAGAGAGTCTTATGATGGGCATCTCTTGTGTCTGTGAGCACATGTATGTGCACAAGTTGGCTCTCTGTACAGATTGGAGTAGTTTTAATGTCCATCATAATACAGTACTGTTTCATCATCAAAGAAATGCCTCCATATTATCCTGGAAAATACCACCTTTACTATTAATAATCCCCTAGCAGTCACTACTGTCTTCTCCATCTCTAAAGCTTGGTCATTTCAAGGATTGTATACAAGTAAAGTCATATAATCTTTGGAGGTCTGCTCTTTTTACTGAGCACAATGCCCTCAAGATCCAAAGTACTGTGTAGCAAAGTAGTTGTCCTTTAACTGAGTAGTCGCTGTTTCACCGCCTGGTTGTACCACCATTGTTTAACCACTCAGTCACTAAAAGACATCGGATTATCCCCTCCCCCTCTGTGTGTGTATGGGGGTCCCCCTTCCAGAGTTCTTCACCCCATCCCCCTTTCCCCTTTGCCTCTGAGGGGTGTCCTGCCCCAGGCATCCCCCTTTTCGACTTTTTAGACAATGGATTTTTCTATGTAGCCCCAGTTGGCCTGGAGGTCACTATGTAGCCCAAGTTGACTTTGAATTTGCAATCTTCCTTGTCTCAGCTCCATGCTGGGATAACAAGTATGTACCATGACATCCAATTTCTTTTCAACACGTCCTTTCACAAAAGATCATTCTTTGAAGTCCACTTATGAATTTTTTCTATTGTATAAATTGTATGAGTTTCCTATTGAAGCTATTATTAATTGATACCAACTGGGTGACTTTATTTTTTTGAAACACGGTCTCACTTTGTAGCTATTGGCTGGCCTGGAACCCGTTATGCAGATCAGGCTGGCTCCAAAGTCAAAGAGATCACCTGTTGGGATTACAGGTGTAGGCCACCATGCATAGCTTTGGGGACTATTAAAGCAACTAACCTATGAATTCTGGAGGCCAGAAGTCTGAAAATAGATGTTACTGGGATAAAAATTAAACGTATTTCTCTACTCTCTCTGGGTTCTCTAGAGGAGAATCTATTTATTCCCCTACCTTTCCTGTTTCTAGTGGCTGTCAACATTTCTTAGCTCCTGCTTTCTTCTAAGAGAAACATTCATTCCTCCACTTGTCTCAGTCATCAGATCTCCTCTAACTCTGATTTTTCCATCTTCATGTTCTATGAGTCCACATGATAACACACACGGTGACGCATGTGATCTCTGCACAGAAGATCCATCTCCACATATTTAAGTGAATCGCTTCTTTTTTTTTCTTTTTTTTCTTGGATATATTCTTTATTTACATTTCATTT
>BDUI01007467.1:58059-68971 GCA_002335545.1 Apodemus speciosus
TGGATGTTTTCAGCTCCTTTGTCAAAGATCAACGGACCATAGATATGTGGGTTCAATTCTATTCCATTGATTTGCCTGCCTGTCACGGTACCAATACTATGCAGTTTTTTTTTTTTTATCACAATTGCTCTTTATAGAGCTTGAGGTCAGGAATGGCAGACCCCAGATGGTGTTAATTGTTGAAAATAGTTTTGACTATACTGGGATTTTTGGTATTCCAAATCAATTTGATAATTGTTCTTTTGAACTATTTTCAGAATTGAGTTGGAATTTTGATGGAGATTGAATTGAATCTATACATTGCTTTTGGCTAGATGGCCATTTCTACTATATTAATCCTGCCAATCCACAAGCATGGGAGATCTTTCCATCTTCTGAGGTCTTCATTGATTTCTTTCTTCAGAGACTTGAAGTTCTTGTCATACAGATCTTTCACTTGTTTGGTTAGAGTCACACCAAGACATTTTATTTTGTTTGTGACTATTGTGAAGTATGTCATTTCCCTAATTTTGTTCTCAGATTGTTTGCCTTTTGAGTATAGGAAAGCTACTGATTAGTTTGAATTGATATTATCTCCAGCCACTTTGCTGAAGTTGTTTATCAGGTTTAGGGTTTCTCTGGTGGAATTTTTGGGGTCACTTAACTATACTATCATATAATCTGGAAATGAGGATAGTTTGACTTCTTCCTTTCTAATTTGGATCCCTTTGACCTCCCTTTGTTGTCTAATTGCTCTAGCTAGAACTTCAATTACTATATTGAATAGTTATGGAGAGAGAGGGCAGCCTTGTCTGGTCCCTGGTTTTAGTGGGATTGCTTCAAGTTTCTCTCTATTTAGTTTGATGTTGGCTATAGGTTTGCTGTATATTGGTTTTACTCTGTTTCAGTATGGGCCTTGATTTCCTGATCTTTCCAAGACTCTTAACTTTAAGGGATGCTGAATATTGTCAAATGCCTTTTCAGCATCTAATGAAATGATCATTTGTTTTTTCTTTGAGTTTGGTTATGTAGGGGATTACATTGATGGATTTCTGTATATTGAACCATGCCTGCATCCCTGGGATGAAGACTACTTGATCGATGTGAATATCATTTTGATGTTTTCTTGGATTCAGTTGGCAAGAATTTTATTGAATATTTTTGCATCTATTATCATAAGGGAAATTGGTCTGAAGTTCTCTTTTTTGTTGGATTTTTGTGCAGTTTTTGTATCAGCATAATTGTGGCTTCATAAAACAAGTTAGGTAGTGTTCCTTCGGTTTCTATGTTGTGGAATAGTTTGGAGAGTAATGGTATTAGGCATTCTTTGAAGGTCTGATAGAATTCTGCACTAAAACTACATGGTCCTGTGCTTTTATTGGTTGGGAGACTTTCAATGATGTCTTCTATTTTTTTTAGGGGTTATGGGACTGTTTAGATGGTCTATCTGATCCTGATTTAGCTTTGGTATTTGGTATCTGTCTAAAAAATTTTCTATTTCATCTAGATTTCCTAGTTGTTTTGAGTATAGCCTTTTGTAATAGGATCTGATGATTTTTTGAATTTCCTAGATTTTTGTTGTTTTATCTCCCTTTTCATTTCTGATTTTCTTAATTTGGATACTGTCTCTTTGCCCTCTGGTTAGTTTACCTAAAGGTTTATCTATCTTGTTGATTTTCTCAAAGAACCAGATCCTGATTTTGTTGATACTTTTTATTTTGATTTCAGGCCTGAGTTTATTTCCTGCCATTTACTCCTCTTGGCTGTATTATCTTTGTTTTGTTTTAGAGCTCTCAGGTGTGCTGTTAAGCTGCATGCTTAACATGCTTAACTTAGTGTATGCTCTCCCGGTTTCTTTTTGGTGGCACTCAGAGCTATGACTTTTCCTCTTAGCACTACTTTCATTGTGTCCCATTATTTTGGGTATGTTTTGCCTTTATTTTCACTAAATTCTAAAAAAGTCTTTGATTTCTTTCCTTATTTCTTCTTTGACCAAGCTATCATTGAGTAGAACACTGTTTAGCTTCCATATGTATGTTGGCTTTCTGTTGTTTTTGTTGCTATTGAAGACCAGCCTTAATACATAGTGATATGATAAGAGGCCTGGGATTATTTCAATCTTCTTATATCTGTTGAGGTCTCTTTCGTGACCGGTTATATGGTCAATTTTTGAGAAGGTGCTGAGAAGAAGGTATATTATTTTGATTTCAGATGAAATGTTCTATAGATATCTGTTAAATTCTTTCGGTCTATAACTTCTGTTAGTTTCACTATATCTCTGTTTAGTTTGTGTTTCCTTTATCTGTCCATTGATGACAATTGGGTGTTGAAGTCACCCACAATTGTTGTCTGAGGTGCAACGTGTGATTTGAGCTTTAGTAAAGTTTCTTTTATGAATGTGGGTCCCCTTGCATTTGGAGCATAGATGTTCAGAATTGACAGTTCTTCACAGATTTCTTTCCTTTGATGAGTATGCAGTATTCTTACTTTTCTTTTTTCACAATATTTGGTTGAAAGTTCATTTTATTTGATATTAGAATGGCTACTCTAGCTTGTTTCCTGGGATTGTTTGCTTGGAAAATTGTTTTCCAGCATTTTACTCTGAGTTAGTGTTTGTCTTTGACACTGAGGTGCATTTCCTGTATACAGCAACATGTTGGGTCCTGCTTATGTATTCAGTTTGTTAGTCTATGTCTTTTTATTGGGAAATTATGTCCATTGATGTTAAGAGATATTAAGGAATAGTGAATTGTGCTTCCTGTTACTTTTGATATAATTTTTATGTTTGTGTGCTTATCTTCTTTTGGGTTTGTTGAAAGAAGATTACTTTTTTGCCTTTTCTAGGGTGAAGTTTCCCTCCTCATGTTGGTATTTTCCACCCATTATCCTTTGTAGATCTGGGGTTGTGGGAAGATATTGTGTAAATTTGTTTTTGTCATGGAATATCTTGATTTCTCCATCTATGGTAATTGAGACTTTTCATGGATATACTTGTCTGGGCTGGCATTTATGTTCCCTTAGGGTCTGTATGAGATCTTCCCAGGATCTCCTAGCTTTCATAGTCTCTAGTAAAAGCCTGGTGTAATTCTATTAGGTCTGCATTTTTTTCTTACTTGACCTTTTCCCCTTACTGCTTTCAATATTCTTTCTTTGTTTTGTGCATTTTGTGTTTTGGCTCTTATGTGATGAAAGGAAATTCATTTCTGGTCCAATCTATTTGGAGTTCTGTAGGCTTCTTGTATGTTTATGGCATCTCTCTTTTTATGTCAGGCAAGTTTTCTTCTATAATTTTGTTGAAGATATTTACTGCCCCTTTAAGTTGTGAATCTTTGCTTTCTTCTATACCTATAATCCTTAGGTTTGGTCTTCTTATTGTGTCCTGGATTTCCTGGAAGTTTTGGGTTAGAAGTTTTTTGCATTTTGCATTTTCTTTGTTGTGTCAATTCTTTCTATGGTATCTTCTGCATCAGAGATTCTCTCTTCTATCTCTTGTATTCTGTTGTTGGTGCTTGCATCTATGATTCCTGATCTCTTTCCTAGGTTTCCTATCTCCAGTGATGTCTGCCTGTGTGATTTCTTTATTGTTTCTACTTCCATTTTTAGATCGTGAATGGTTTTGTTCTGTTCCTTCACTTGTTTCTTTGTGTTTTCCTGTAATTCTTTAAGGGATTTGTGTGTTTCCTCTTTAAGGCCTTCTACCTGTTTACCCATGATCTCCTCCTGTATTTCTTTAAGGGAGTTATTTATGTCCTTCTTGATGTCCTCTATCAGCATCATGAGACATGGTTTTAAATTCAAATCTTGTTTTTCTGGTGTGTTGGAGTAACCAGGGCTCGCTGTTGTAGGAGAACTGGATTGGAATGATGCCATGTCGCCTTGGTTTTTGTTTGTAATGTTCTTGTGTTTGCCTTTTGCCATCTGATTATCTCTGGTATTAGCTAGTCTTGCTGTCTCAGGTAGTGGCTTATCTGTCCTGCAAGCCTGTGTATCAGTACTCCTGGGAGACCAGTTCTCTCTGGGAGGAATTTACATATGGAGGTCTGTGGTACAAGATCAGCTAAGGTGTGCAGACAGAAACCAGAAAGATCCTGTCCCCAGCTGATCCTTGGTTCCTCTATCCTGATGGCAGTGGTCATGACCCTCTTGGGCTAGGAATTTGAAGAAAAGTGGTGGTCTTACCTATGCATGCAGGTGTGTAAACACTCCTGGGAGACCAGCTCTCTTATGTTGGTATTTGGGTATGTAGCTCCATGGCCTAGGGTCAGCTCTGGATGCAGATAGAAATCGGAAGACTTTTGTCCCAGAATGCCCCTGGGTTCTTGTGTCCTCAGGTTTTCAGGTGGGTTTCTCTGAGCAGAAGCAATGGTCCTACCTCTGCTCTCAGGCCTGTCGGCCCAGCTAAGAGGTTAGCTATCTCCCTGTGTCACCTGGGTATGGAGCTCTGTGGCAGACAATGGTCCCCAGCGGCAGTGGGTGTTC
Organism: Apodemus speciosus; assembly: GCA_002335545.1. Classification (NCBI taxonomy): domain Eukaryota; kingdom Metazoa; phylum Chordata; class Mammalia; order Rodentia; family Muridae; genus Apodemus; species Apodemus speciosus. Next base: position 62,518 of record BDUI01007467.1, read on the forward strand.
ATTTCTGGGGAAGATTAATTTTCTCTCTTCAGCAGTTTTTAATTGCCTTTAGTTCTTCATTTAGTAGATGGGACTGGTATGATTTCCACAATTCATATCATCCTGTTAACTAGTGTTGTCATGGTTCATGTCTTACTTAAGAAACCGTATTGTTGAGATTTCATAGGTATAATCTAGAAGACAGAGTCTACCAGCAGACTTTTAGTAACTACGGCTTTTATAATCTGTTTGCTCAGTCTTCTATGATGTTGCCTTAGCCTTAGGCTTAAGGAGTATGTTTTAGGTGTATCAATTATCACTGATCTTTGGGGAGATAATGCTCCCCTCAAAAGCCATAGACTACCTAATGAAACCTAGTCATAGACAGGAGAATCCTTTGTTTGATCTGTTGATTAGGGGAGTCCAGGAGACTTTCCAAACAACACAGGCTATTGATGTTCCTCTGATTGTCCCCTAGAAGTGTAAGGTAATTCTCTATTGCTGTAGAGGCTATGCACTTGGACATAGGACTCAGAGGAATTGAGCTGAATCTAACCCAAAGCTTCCTCCCAGAGCAATAGCTTCTGTGATACTGGAAGCTGCTATGCAAGCTGTCAATGTAGGAATCAATCAATAGTCTTACCCAGCTGTGATTGCTATGAACCATAACAGTGATTAGCATAATAAGATATTTGGAACTGTAGAGGGCAAAATGCCCTTGTGCTCAAAAACACTGAAGAAGCCAGGGGAAGTTAAGCATGCATGTTTTTTAGTTCAAAGGAAGATGTTATCTGTTCTTCCAGAATGCTGGGAAAAGCTGCAGTTTATAACTTGGTGATCCTTTGCTACCCACTGATCAAGGCTCTGCCTATATCTCACAGAATTTATGTTTTACTTACCCCAGACACTTTCCCCTTAAATCTTGAGCATTGCTTCTAGGCTATACAACTCATTCTTATTAGTGATGTCACTTGTTCTTTACAATAGCCTAAGTGAGGTCTGTGTTATCTTAGGGCCATGTCAATCCTGACAACCATGGGCATGATGTTAATCTCAGTTATTCTCCCTAGACTCTAAATCATGGGCACTATCTCTGAGTCAACATTATCCGTCTTTGTGAAAGAAGATAGCTGTACTTTGTAAAGAACTTCAATGTAAGCATGTCTTAAGCCCTGCTATACTCGCAGAGACTGAGTTAATTGTTATCAGAAAACTTTTTTTTTTCAAAATTGTGCTATGTTTAAACATGGCTAACATAAAACAAACCAACAGGTGTCAGGCTCTTGGTCCAACACCAGCTGCCTTAGTTAGGTTGAACCGAATTTCATTTTTCCTTCACCAGGATCATTTCCCTGCTAGCCATGAGGACTTCAGAGATTCTCTAGCACCTAAAGGTACAACTGTGGCCTTTATATCCTGGCAGTAACCAACAGCTGTCTAATTGAACATAAAGCTTGATCAATAGGATGGAATTCATGCCCAGTATAGAAAACCTAGCCAATCACCTATAGCTACTTTAGTCATACATCTCAGAGTAGAACCTCCTACTACCACTTTCTTAAAACAAATAAATCCTACTTATATTACAAATACTAATCCTTATACCATAAAATAAGTATAGGTCCAACATATTCTACTTATTTTATTCTTATTTTTATTTATACTTAGGAACTTAAATTTCATGTTTTACTCTAGCCTGCATCTTACCTGAATATCCTTTTATGAGTGTTCATTCTTTCCTGCACCTATTATATACTATTTGATATATTACTTCTCATACCTCTAATTGATATGGTTTGACTTGACATTTATTGTGTATTTCCTCTTTTCTTCTAATTYCATCTGGAATACTTGTCTTTGAAAATTGATAAGTAAATAAGAATATTTTAAGACAAGCATAAACCAAAGCATGGCATTTGAACAAGAACTCCAGAAATTATGTAGTTATTCAGCCTATGCAACAGACACAATAGACTAAAGAACATAAATAACATAATCATCTAATATATACAGACAATACCTTTGTTAAAATTTAACATCATTTTATGACAACAGCTCTAAGAAAAGTAGGCATAGGAGGAAGGTGCCTCAAGATAATAGTGGTTACACAAGACAAGATGCTAGCCAATATTATATAATACTGAATAGAGAAAAAGTGAAAACACTTCCTCTAAACTGTGGGATGAGACAAGAATGTTTACATTCTCTACTCTAACTGTAATGTTTAAATCTTATATATACTACAAACCAGGAGAAACAAATAAAAAGGATACAAGTAGGAAAGGAAGAATTTAAATTTTTCCTATTAATAGATGTTACAGACCTAGGCTTAAGACTCTACCAGAAAACTCTAAGATCTGATAACTATATACCTTAAAATAAAGTAGTAGGAAATCATCATAAAATACTAGCAGCTTTTTATATAACAATAATAAACTTGTCAAGAATGAATTAAATACTGTTCAGGAACTTTCCCCCTGAGCCAATGTGCTAAAGGCTCTTCCCCAGTTTCTTTCTATTAGTTTCAGTGTGTTGGTTTTATGTGGAGGTCCTTGATCCACTTGGAGTTGAGCTTAGTACAAGGAGATGAGTGGATCAATTCTCATTCTTCTGCATGTTGACCTCCAGTTGAGCCAGCACCATTTGTTGAAAAGGCTATCTTTTTTTCCACTGGATGTTTTCAACNTGTGGGACATTTGGGGGGCAGGGAACCAGGAAAAGGGAAAAGAAATGTAAATAAAGAATATATCCAATAAAAAATGAACGTACTAAGCTCCTGAAAAAAGAATTTAATAAATATATCCCACTCACAATAGCAGAAAAAAAAAACTTTAAATGTGATGGTTAAATTAACTGAGGTGAGAATTTCAGTGCGTCTTGTTTTATGTGGAGGTTCTTGATCCACTTGGACTCGAGCTTAGTGCAAGGAGATAAGAAGTAACGTATTACACACAGCTTTTTATGTGACTGCTAGAGATCCAGACCTGACTCCTTATGCTCTCATGGCAAGACCTTTACAAGTTGAGCCATGGCCCTTTCTTCTTATTCTTTAATAAGAGTTGTGCTGGAGATATGGCTCATGAAATAAAATATTTGCTCCTGCAACGTGAGGAACAGAGTTTTGATCTCCAGAATGCACATAAAAACTAGATAACATAGCAGTCACCTGTAACTTCAGTACTCAACAGACATGGGGGATCTCTGGAGAAGACTGGCTATCTGGACTAGTGAGAATCATCTAGCACTAAGTTTAACAACAAACTTATGCCTCAATGAAAAATGTGAAGAGAGAAGTAGGAAGACACCTATATATCAGTGTCAGTCCTTTACCTGTGTCTGCATAAGACTGCATACACACACATACAAACATATATTCACATGAGCACCACATGCATATACATACAAAATACAAACAATAAAATGAAAGCATGACTTGAACCAAGTGCCAAGTTGAAAAGACTAGGGTTTCAAGTTTTGCTTGAAGATATTAATTATCATTATCAGTGTAGTAAGAAGAAAATATTACATGGGTCCCACAGGAAGGTAATTAAAACAGAGCCACCTTACCTGGAATATGGATTTGATGACTAGTCCTCTAGTAGTCCTCCACCTTACAGTTAGGAAATTAATGGAACTGAGATGCTTGTTTCAGAAAAATTCACAGTGCTGTCATGACACCTCTAGACAGACTACTTGTATAGCCTATTTTATTTTAGAGAAATAGGTCTAGGCCACACACAGATATTTTCCTATTTACATCAACACATAATTTTAGAAAATAAAAACACTCTACATAAAAATAGGAGAGTAAGATACATAATGTTGGAAATGCCTTTTTTAGACAGAGTTCTATCATGACCATTTTAATGTAAGTATACATGTACTAAACATAAACAAATCCATAGAAACAATTTCTCAGAACACAGTTAAATACTAGTGCATAAGTGACAAATGTGTTGAGAAGTGATATACTCCAAATATTAATTCTTTAGATACAGTCATTGTGGTTTACATCTAACAATTGGAGTGGACTATATACAAGAAAATATAGATGGGTCTCAAACTCATTATTCTGAGCAGTAGATGCTAGATAAAAGAATGCATATTAGGATGTATTATATGATTTTATTTATGTTAAATTCTAGAAAATTAATCTATAATGTCAGGAAATAAGACAGTGATTTTTCCCTATAAGGGGAGTTGAAAGTGGGAAAGGAATGAAGAATCAAAAGGGCACAAAGGAATGTTGATGCGTGATGGATATGTTTATTGTTTTGACTGTTTATAATTCATCCATATATCTAAATTATCTAGTATCTTACTTTAAATACTTGCAACTTATTGTTTGCCAATTATATTTCAGTAAGCCTGTAGTTAAAAGCTACTCTTCTATTTGCCTTTACCTAATTTTGCATCACTCACATGACAGCTTTACAGGCCCATTTTTGTCTCCTTTAAGTGTCTTCTTCATATATCATGACATTCTACTAACTGTGTTGGGAATTTATCTTTATTTACTTTTTTATTACTTATTCACTTTACATCCCACTCACTGCCATACTCTTGGTCAACCCCTCCCACAATCCTTCCCCTTATCACCCTTTCCTTCTCCTCTGAGCAGGTGGGGCCTCCCTGGGTATTACCCCTCTGTAAGGCCAGGTGCTTCCTCTCCCACTGAAGCAAGATATGGCAGGACAGTCAAAAGAACATTTCTCACACATAGGCAACAGCTTTTGGGATAGCCTCCTCTCTAGTTGTTCAGGACCCACATGAAGACCAAGCTGCACATCTTGTACATGTGGGTGGGGAGGTCTAAGTTCAGTACATCTGTTATTTGATTGGTGGTTCAGTCTCTGATAGCCACAAGCCTCCAGGTTAAGTGACTCTGCTGGTTTTCCTGTGAAATTCCTATCTCCTTCAGGACCCATAATACTTCTTCCTATTCTTCCATAAGAGTCCTCAAGCTCCATCCACTGTTTTGTTCTGGGTGTCTGCATCTGTCTGAGTCAGCTGCTGGGTGGAACCTCCAACAGGACAGCCATGCTAGACTCCTGTCTGCAAGCATAATGAATATCATTAATAGTGTCAGGAATTGGTTCTTGCCCATGGGATGGGTCTTAAGTTGGACCAGTTTTGGGTTGGTCATATTCTCAAATGGAATCATTTCCATTTGAGAATCATTAGAATCATTCAAGAATAATTAGGTCTTCCTGTACTCTACAAAGTTGGAAAATATTAACGAAATAGATGATTTTCTATATGGATACTACTTATGAAAGTTAAGTCAAGATCAGGTAAAACATTTAAACAGCCCTACAAAACCCATAAAGGAATAGAATTTTACTTGAGATCTCTTCCACGTGGTATTTTGTTTTCAAATGCTACAAATATTTAAACATTCTAAATATCTCGTGTGTGTGTGTGTGTGTGTGTGTGTGTGTGTGTGTGTGTGTGTGTGATTTATGTCTAGGGTATATAATATATAATTTGCCTTAGAAGGTTAAGCCAAAGAAGAATGATCTGGCACAATTTACTTACATTTGTAAGTTGGATACAGCACAAAACAGAGCCTGAGGCTGCTAATGCTTATTTGCTTGCATTTCCTCTGCCAGGGAGCAGGGAAAGAACAAAGAGAGCAGAGCTGAAAGGGAGAACAAACATTAAACCACATTGTTGAGCTAAGAGTCACAGAATGCTAGGCGAGTGGAACTTGGCCCCTGAGGAGATGCCTGGAGAAAATCTTAAGGATTTTACTGGGCATATTCTGTGGATGAAAAGGAGAGCTTTATCCAGTGGCTGCCATTTCCTATGAGCAAACAGGTTCCTCTACAGATTTTGATTTGCCTGAGTATCTGGATTATAAAGGCCACAGTAAAGGTATAGGAGAGAGGACCAAAGAGAGAGACTTCAGATTCTAACAGGAGGTGATACACTATTGGAATATCAGCAGAAAGAGCCTAATGATACACAGCTGTATGTTTGCCACAACAGCTGAGAGAATAAAATGACTATGAAGCTAACATGGTTTCAAATGGTCTATCAGAGTTAAGTGGTGCATGTGGGTTTTGTGTTTCTGTTTGTTTATTTTTAGTTTTTTTTAAATACTGACTGAGAGCTATAATAACTTAGGAGTTTTTTTTCTACTACACCACAGGTACCATATGTAACTAAAAGCTAACCTTATTCAACATATGCATCCTATGGTTTTGTTTCACATGAGTTCTCTTTTAATCACTCTTGGGGCACACATTCCTGGGAGACACTAGTGATTAGATCACTTTTACAAACTACTGATTTTACTCTAACCTACCCTAATCAAAGAAGAACACATGGAATAGGTAATGGACCATCCAGAAATAGAACTCTTGGAAAGAAATCTCAGCATTATTAAAAGATCGGAGGTGATTGCAATGCATAGACAACGGAGTGAAAACTTGAGATTTTTTAGTCTCTTCAATACAAATAGATCAATAGT
>BDUI01007471.1:37132-61648 GCA_002335545.1 Apodemus speciosus
TCCCAAGTGCTGGGATTACAGGCATGCGCCACCACGCCCGGCTTTAATGTTTTTAATTTAAAAAAATGTGCAAAAGTAAGAAAAGTAGCATTGAAAGTGTTTGACTGAAAATGCAATATTTTGGGGCTGGCAGATTGGCTCACAGTTAATAGCACTTGTTGCTCTTATAAAAGACCTGGGTGGGTTCAGCTCTCAAGACCCACACGGATGGCCTTAAACGGCTGTCTGTGACCCCAGTGTTTGGAGATCTAACACTATCTTCTGACTTCGTCTGGCACTGCATGTTTACCGTGTACAAGCATTCATTCAGGCAAAACACCCATCATGCACATAAAATAAGAATAAATAAATCTTTAAAAAGGAAAAAAAAGCTATTCATAGCTGGACATGGGGTGTTGTGTGTGTGAAATCCTAGCATCTAGGAAGACAAAGACTGGAACGTTAACTTATGCTACATAGTGTACTTACCTCCAAGCAAAAGTCACCAAGTGTTACATTCTTTACAAAAGTCTTTTAAAGCATGTGCTAGTTTTGTTATTACTGTTGTTTTGGACATAGAGTGTTTGTCTAACTCTCTTTAATCTTCAGCTTTGACGGGATCTTTCCAATCTTAAAAGTTCATCATGGTTAGGATTTGATAACTTTTTTGGAGATATTTCTAAAATCCTTATTTTTTGCATGGTCTATTCAGGTAATAAAGGTTTATTATAATGCTTACGCGTATGGATCATACTTATGAGCTCCCCAGTGAGTTTACTATATCCAGATGTCTTAGTATGAACATAACTGTTACTCATAACCAAGTAGTCCTCATTTGTTATCTCTTGCATTAGTATAAGACATTTGCTACAGTTGATAAATGGATATTGAATACCTCTATTAAGTCCACAGTTGAATTGAGTTTGTGTCTTCTGTGTTTTTGTCAGTGTATATGTCATGATAATAACACACTGAAAAATGTCACTGCCTTAACCCTGAACTGGTGCAGTGTCTTTTTTAGAGGCAGGGAATCTTACTTAGCTTACTTAGTAATGTCGGTGTTTCTGTGCTGGCTCTAGCCAGTTTTATCTCCAAAATAAAGACACAGAGGCTTGGTATTTTTATTAACAAGCTGTTGGCACTAAGGAGGGCAGTCTCTGAGCTATTCTAACCCAACTAGGCTGCTACTACCCAGCCAGATGTCCTGCACCTGTATCTGAGTCTTGCTCTGTCTCCCTCTGGGCCACGTGTGTTCTCATGCTCGCTTTCTTACCTCGATCTCACAGTGAATCCTCCTGATCCTTCTCCACAGTCTCTCCATACCTTCTCCCACTCCCGCGCTCTCTGGGACCCTCTGTCTGAGATCAGAAGTCCTGCTCTATCCTTTCTGTCTAGCTAATCTTTGCTGATCAGCTCTTTTATTAACCAATGAGCGGCGATAGAATACCCAAGAAACAATTCACATATCAAATGATGCCCAAGAAGAAGGAAGGAGAGGCCCCTGGTCCTGGAAAGGCTCAGGGCAGCGATGTAGAGCAACACCAGGACAGGGAAATGGGAAGGGGGTGATTGGGGAACAGGGGGACAGAAGAGGGCTTATGGGACTTTCAGGGGAGGGGGGCTCCAGGAAAGGGGAAATCATTTGAAATRTAAATAAAGAATATATTGAATAAAAAAAAACCTGAATGCATAAGGGTATAGTAAAGCATTGGAGATTTTTAACTAAGGAAGACATTAAGAGATCTGTTTGATAGCATTCAGTTCCTTGACATTTGACTCTCTTGTTTGGAATGAACTGTGGCTGATACAGTACTACAATGCTACAAGCCTCAACAAAAAAACCCAACAAGACAAAAGCTGTTATTCTTTCCTTAGCTTTCTTTGACACTCCTCTCAATTTTTATTCCCTTCCCCCACGTCAGCTCCCATGCTCTATACAATAGAGACCAGCTTTTACCATTTTAATTTTTATGTAAGTTGAGTCACGCATTATGCAGCCCTTTGTGTGTGGTTTCTCTTGCTCAGCACCATGCTTGTGAGATTCAGTCAAAAGAAAGAAAGAAAGAAAGAAAGAAAGAAAGAAAGAAAGAAAGAAAGACAGGAAACAATTTTTACATTGAGACCAGAGGTGCTTAACCATGCATCCAGATGTCTGGGCATAGAAATCAGTATCAATACACAATGCACAAAACCATACCGAACATCTTTCCCTTACCTTGCTAGAAACCACTTGTGTTTCTCTGTTTTTGTTTTTGTTTTTGTTTTTGTTTTTGTGTATGTGTTTTGTTTGTTTGTTTGTTTGTTTGTTTTTGTTTGGTGGGCGGCGGGTGGGGAGCTCATTTTTCCCTGTTAATGCTGGGGCACTAAGGGAAAGTTTGCTTTACCTTGAATGTTAGAATAATACTCAGCTTTTCTAAATTAGGTTTCTCTTTCCTTTCCCCCCTTTTCTCCCTTTTCTCCCTTTTCCCTTTTCCTTTCCTTTTCTTTTTGTTTTTTTGAGACAAGGTTTCTCTGTGTAGCCCTGGCTGTCCTGGAACTCACTCTGTAGACCAGGCTGGCCTCAAACTTGGGAGGCAGAGGCAGGCGGATTTCTGAGTGCTGAGATTAAAGGCGTGCGTCACTACTGCCTGGCTAGATTAGGTTTCTTATGTAGAAATATGTAGCATTTTAATTATTAACCAGTAAAACTACATATTACGTCTAATGTTATTAATATTTTTGTGTAAGTCTGTGTGTCAGCATGTATTATTTGATAAATAAGATCTTATTTGAAATTAGCCACACTGTCACTAGTATATTTTCTTTGCTACTGTCTCTCTGTAATTGATACTGAATATTCTTGTTCCGGATATTGTATTGCCCCGAAAACCTAAATGATTTGTGGTCCCTTTAAAAAGATGTTCACTGGTCTTACGGTTTAGGTGAGTTACAGTTTTGGCTCTTAAAATTCTTACATTCAGTTTTAATAAATTTTTGTGGCTGGTATAAGGCAAAAGTTGTAAATTTTTCAGATGGGCCCCATTTTTAGTTGGATGATTAGATGAGGATCCTTTTAAAATTCTGTTTCATCAGATATGTTTGGTTAATGTTTTCCATGAGATTTAGAACATTTATAGCAACTATTCTTTTACTTTCCTCTGTTTGGGACCTAAGATTGTTTGGATGCTTCAGACTGTCTTTAATTCTCCAATACTCTATATTTCTTAAGTATTTTTCTGTTGTTCAAATGTTTTAAATTTATCATTTTCTTTTCCTACCGACTTAGAGGAAGGGAAAGACCCAACAAGGGCTCCTGTGTAGTCTGAGCTGGTCTTGCTTTTCAGTCTTTCTGCTTTAGTCTCCCTCTTTAGTGCTAGTGTACCGCTGTACCTGGCCTGTTGGTTCCATTTTTAATTATAAACATTCATTCTTATTAAAATGTTAATTCTGTTTTTTAATCCAATTAGGAAAATTTTCATTTGGTTATTGTACTTTGCAATGGTCTACTTTGAAAAAAAAGACGTTTGCATTACTCTCTTGGTATTCTTTGTTGGTTTACTCGTGACACACTCCACACACACTCACATTTGCACACACATACACATATTTTTAAGGGAGTTTCTTAAATAGCTTTCTATAATTCTCTGATTATATGTCTCATGACAGTGTTGAAGTCTGCTAAGTCCAAGGGTTGAGCTGATNAAAGAAAGAAAGAAAGAAAGAAAGAAAGAAAGAAAGAAAGAAAGAAAGACAGGAAACAATTTTTACATTGAGACCAGAGGTGCTTAACCATGCATCCAGATGTCTGGGCATAGAAATCAGTATCAATACACAATGCACAAAACCATACCGAACATCTTTCCCTTACCTTGCTAGAAACCACTTGTGTTTCTCTGTTTTTGTTTTTGTTTTTGTTTTTGTTTTTGTGTATGTGTTTTGTTTGTTTGTTTGTTTGTTTGTTTTTGTTTGGTGGGCGGCGGGTGGGGAGCTCATTTTTCCCTGTTAATGCTGGGGCACTAAGGGAAAGTTTGCTTTACCTTGAATGTTAGAATAATACTCAGCTTTTCTAAATTAGGTTTCTCTTTCCTTTCCCCCCTTTTCTCCCTTTTCTCCCTTTTCCCTTTTCCTTTCCTTTTCTTTTTGTTTTTTTGAGACAAGGTTTCTCTGTGTAGCCCTGGCTGTCCTGGAACTCACTCTGTAGACCAGGCTGGCCTCAAACTTGGGAGGCAGAGGCAGGCGGATTTCTGAGTGCTGAGATTAAAGGCGTGCGTCACTACTGCCTGGCTAGATTAGGTTTCTTATGTAGAAATATGTAGCATTTTAATTATTAACCAGTAAAACTACATATTACGTCTAATGTTATTAATATTTTTGTGTAAGTCTGTGTGTCAGCATGTATTATTTGATAAATAAGATCTTATTTGAAATTAGCCACACTGTCACTAGTATATTTTCTTTGCTACTGTCTCTCTGTAATTGATACTGAATATTCTTGTTCCGGATATTGTATTGCCCCGAAAACCTAAATGATTTGTGGTCCCTTTAAAAAGATGTTCACTGGTCTTACGGTTTAGGTGAGTTACAGTTTTGGCTCTTAAAATTCTTACATTCAGTTTTAATAAATTTTTGTGGCTGGTATAAGGCAAAAGTTGTAAATTTTTCAGATGGGCCCCATTTTTAGTTGGATGATTAGATGAGGATCCTTTTAAAATTCTGTTTCATCAGATATGTTTGGTTAATGTTTTCCATGAGATTTAGAACATTTATAGCAACTATTCTTTTACTTTCCTCTGTTTGGGACCTAAGATTGTTTGGATGCTTCAGACTGTCTTTAATTCTCCAATACTCTATATTTCTTAAGTATTTTTCTGTTGTTCAAATGTTTTAAATTTATCATTTTCTTTTCCTACCGACTTAGAGGAAGGGAAAGACCCAACAAGGGCTCCTGTGTAGTCTGAGCTGGTCTTGCTTTTCAGTCTTTCTGCTTTAGTCTCCCTCTTTAGTGCTAGTGTACCGCTGTACCTGGCCTGTTGGTTCCATTTTTAATTATAAACATTCATTCTTATTAAAATGTTAATTCTGTTTTTTAATCCAATTAGGAAAATTTTCATTTGGTTATTGTACTTTGCAATGGTCTACTTTGAAAAAAAAGACGTTTGCATTACTCTCTTGGTATTCTTTGTTGGTTTACTCGTGACACACTCCACACACACTCACATTTGCACACACATACACATATTTTTAAGGGAGTTTCTTAAATAGCTTTCTATAATTCTCTGATTATATGTCTCATGACAGTGTTGAAGTCTGCTAAGTCCAAGGGTTGAGCTGATCTTGACAGTGTTTACTAGCTCTTATTTTTCTAGTGTCATAGTTTGCTGTTTCTTTACATGGATTATACTTGTTATGTGGTAACTAAATTCTGTTATTTATTTTCTCTCTACAGGCATTATTAGCATTTTGTATGCATTTCAGCTGTAGAATGTCTTTTTCCCACACATGTACTTTTGTTGATCAGACTATTCAGCTTTTAAGAAAATAATACTTTTTATGTTTTACTCATCTTTCAAGGACTTCACCAGGGATTATAGTTTAATATTTAGCAGATAAGGGCTTATAGACTATACCTGTCTTAGTTAGGGTTTTATTGCTGTGGAGGGACACTATGGCCAAAGCAACTCTTACAAATGAAAACATTTAATTGGGGTTGACTTATAGTTTCAGAGATTTAGTCCATTTAGTCATGGTGGGAAACATGGTGGGCTGCAGGGAGATTTGGTGCTGGATGAGCCAAGAGTTCTATATTTTAATTTGAAGGCAGTAGAAGGGGTTTGGATGTGTTTCACACTGGGCATAGCTTGAGCATTTAAGACCTCAAAGCCCCACCTCTACTATCTTATACTTCCTCTAACAAGGCCATGCCTCCTAATAGAGCCACTCTCTGTGTCCAAGCATTCAAACACATGATTCCTTCGGGACCATACCTATTGACCAGAGAACCTAAATATCCCGAGCCCAGTAGTAGGCCACCATCTACTAGTGGGCAGTATGTACTTGGGGAGTGCATTCAAACAAGCTCAGTGAGTGTATGTTTCACCTCTGACTTTATGTGTGGTTGTTTTATGTCTTATGTGAGCAATCTACAGCTGAGCTACTTTCCCTCCCACAGCCTTGTAGATACTGCATGTGTGACTAACTCCACCTTTAAATTTCCAGTTCTTCTCTTGAATACTCAGAGGCCCTGAAGTTTTTGTGATCTTGGGATCTTTCGGGTCAGCCAAAGTATTGTAGAGAATGAAAGTTTCTTTCCTTAGGATTTCAGGAGAATTTATTAATGGACTTTCCATTTCTAAGATTTCTCTATTAATTTATGGCTAATCTTTAGGCTTTTGGAGTGTTCCATTGACTTCAGCTAAGGAACTTGTGGGATTCTCTGTTTTGCATTTTGCAATCTGTAGACAGCTTTTCTGCTGTAGTCCGTGTTCTCTGCCTGTAGAGCTGGACAACGATGGAAATAGCTTACTGATCTTAATGGGAAGTTGTTACCTGTCATGAATAGCCACATTATTTTCCTCTTTAGTTGGCTTAAGTGCATATAATTCATTTAAAAGCTTTATCCAGATTTACAATTGTTTTCTGTGGGCAGATTTTATATTTTACTGGAAAATTCAACTCCAGAACTTGAATTTTAAAATCTAAAAATATTTTTCAAAGTCAAATGTTGCTGTTGTTTTTTCTAATTTATGCTTCATGGAGAGAGAGAACAAGTAAATTTAAAAACAAAAATGACTGCTCATGGCTCACAACCATCTGTAATGGGATCAGATGCCCTCTTCTGGCATTCAGGCATACATACAGGCACAACACCCTACTAAATAAATAAATAAATAAACAAACAAATAAATAAATCTGTCTGTTTTACAAAAGAAAAGAAAAATAAGATGCTTAAAACAACAACAACAACAACAACAACAACAACAACAACAACAACAAAAGTCAAGGAGGCTGAGGTGATGAGCCACGGTTCACTCCCATGGTTTCTGTGAAGGACCAGGCTCTTTTTCTTGTGGAGATGGATGTATAAGCTCATTGAGGTTATTGGTAGGGTTGTTTGGTTTGTGGAGAATGCATCTGTTGTTTCTGCAGAGCAAGTCGGTGACACTTTGTTACTATAGCTTTATGTGATACTGTTCATCAAGTAGATTTGTAGGTGTGATCCTTTCACAGATAAGGGCATTCATCCTGAGAACCATAGGGATGCTTCTCTTTGCTCCTTACAATTTGCATAACAGCTGATTCCTTACCAAGTCATAATTATTTTCTTTCTCTTTGATGATCTTTATGTATTTATTTTTGGAGGTAGTTTTTGAAGTTAGAGYAATTAATGGCAGTTCCCAAATTTTTATGAGAAGCCAAACTTCTTTTAATTGTCAGCCTGTTTAAAGAAGCCCCTGTTTGCTCTGTATAGTTACTTAGCAAACTAGTAAGGATCAAAGAATGAGATGTCCCCATGGCAGCTTCCTCTGCCAGCTTCTTTTTTTTTTTTTTTTCCTTACTCCATAGATGCAGACTCTGCACAAGAAGCCCCTGCATTGCAGAGGGACAGGAGATCTGTATGATCTTTATTTCGCAGTTATCAAGGGTAAGGGGGTTGTTATGGGGGAGGTGTTTGGGCACCCTGATTTAGTGGTATGTAGCTTACCCAACATTTATTTTGAGATTATTGGAACTTAGTATTAAAAATAAGACAACTCCTTTTATGAATTTTGTTTGTCCTATGTCAGTTAAGTGTCGGATTATTAACATTAAAAGGCAGTTATTATAATACTGAATTTATAAAGTCCTATTCAAAATAAATTAGACAAACACAATTCATGCTTCTAAAACTTTAACCAGGATCATTCATATATAAATAATATATATTACTAAAGTTCCATTATAATGAACAATTTTAAATATCTTATTCAATGAAGCAAATCATAGTTACTTAAATCACAGTTATCTATCTGCTTTGTTTCTTTTCCTAAATTTGTTAGTCTTTAGAGTCAAAGTGAACTGGATATACCATGATTTGTGGGTGTAGTAGAAATGAATATATCCTTTACTCCTCAGTTCCCCTGGATGCCAGTGCATTAATGTTGACTTGCATGTGCCGGTTAGGGTAAGTGTAAGAGTGCAGTTGACAGGCCTCACAGGAGCCATAGTCAAGTCTGTAAGTCATACCTGGCAGGTTTAATGGTAAATGTGCACAGGATCAAATTAAAGCAGATGAGGAGGACTAGCCTTTGTTAGTAGTTGGTGTTGGTCTAATGGGCTTACTTTTGACCATATTTTATACCCGGCAGTACCAAAACTTCGTTTACTTAAAGCAGTTTACATTTTGGTGACTTAAGTAGATGCTTTTTAGCATTCTGTACTTGTTTTTAAATCGGCCGCTTTCAAACTTTTTCATAGATTTTTAATAATTCAACAATAAAATATGTCTGTTATCATAATCACTCACTGTTCATAAATGTTCATCTTTTTAGTGCCAACATAATTTGAAAATTATTTTAAATCTTAAACAGCTTAAATGACTTTTTTATTTTATTTTATTTTTTCTGTTTTCTTTAAGCCATAAAGATGAGTTTACCATTATTCCTGTACTGGTTGGAGCTCTGAGTGAGTCAAAAGAACAGGAATTCGGAAAACTCTTCAGTAAATATCTAGCGGATCCTAGTAATCTCTTTGTGGTTTCTTCTGATTTCTGCCACTGGGGTAAGTTCTAGTTTTAACATATGGTAGATGTTATATATGTGTGGTTAAAGGTTTCTTTTCATTCCAAGCTCTGGTTCTCAATTCTTTATCACTCTTTGGAAAGTTGTATTTGTAGTAGCCATGTTTAAAAGTACATAAAGGAACCCTTTGGTCATTTAAAAAGGATCAGCAGAGGATATAGGTACATTTCCAAAGGCGACTGGTACAATTGGATTCACACTGTGAGGGCATCCTTGCTTTTGAACATTTTTGTTAGTGGGAGTTAAAACCTGTTAACCCCATATTTGTGTGCACATGTATGGTAGGTTCTTTGAGGTCAGGTTTGGTAGATAGGACAAATTCTTCACAATGTAGAAGAGTAGTGTGTGCTATACCAGTCCTTTTCTGATTTTCAATTTTGTAATTAGTGTCTTTTTTCTTTTGGTGACTTCCCCCCCCCCCACAATTGAAATCAGCTTTTTATTTACCCTTTAATATTAGGCCATATAGTCTATTAGCACTGAGGTCTTCACYGGTAATGCTTTATAAAAACAAGGATTCAAGTGGGTTTGTGATTATTATAAATTAAGAGGAAGGATATTTTACAGTGGCTAGATGATAAAGAAGTGGTACATTGTGGATAACCTCTTTCAGTAAACTGATTTTGCATTCTTTGAGTACTATTTGCTTTCATTTATCCATAAATGTCTCAGAATATTTTTAAACTTCCATTCCTTCTAGGACATAACTTTTTGACTCATTTCTTCACTATATTAAGTCATACCCATTTGTCCATCCTCTTTTGCTTTTATTGTAAGGAAACATAAAACCGTATTTTTAAAGATAAAGCAATAGAATGCCAGAAAACATCCTCACTGAGTTATGTAGGGAGYCCTGGCTTTCTCTTATAAGAATTGGTAGCATTTTACTTGTCTTGCTTGGGTTCTCTCTTGAACCCTTCACTGAGTAGACTTAAGTTATACAGTCAGCTCTACACTCTTCCATAGTATATATATTAGAATATGTAAATTAGTAACACTGTGGTTTTCATTAGTTCTCCATGAGTTTGATTTTTCTCCTAGGAAAGGTTTGAAAATACCTGGAAACCTCATAGATTTTAAAGGATGGTTTCTGAATGAAACAGGTTGAATGCAGGGAAGTTGCTGAACATCTTGGAGTATACAGAACAGGCCTGCCTCCCCATGAGAAGATAGATGTCTGTGCTGCTGAGGCCAGAAACCCGTCAGGGTGTAGCTAGCTGAGCTTCCTTCTAAATCCTCCTCTAGACCCAGAGCGTCTTCAGTAACTCATTCAGCTGTCTAGTTTACACTCTTCTTTCTGGCAGAAGTACTTTTTTATTCATGTAACTATCTTACTTACATTCTAGGGCCCAAATAGAAGCTTAGAAGGGAATTCCTTTCTTAGGAATTACAGATTTAGTCATAGTTGATCTTTAAAAGTAAGGGGTACTACTATGATAAAGGGTTACTTTTCTCAGTATTGCGAGTTTCTGACAGGAACCTGCTCATATTTTAGAAATAAAAATCATGAAGCAAGTGTTTTTTTCTTTTTGAAGGCTTTTTATAATTTGTTAAATGCTGTTCTCTTGATGCTGTTTTCCTGATTGCTTTCTCTAAGTTGGCAATGTGTGCAGCCACAACAAAACCCACATAAAATGTGTGGGATGCCTCCCTCCCTCCCTCCCTCCCTCCCTCCCTCCCTCCCTCCCTCCTCCCTCCCTCCTTCCAAATTAATTAATTTATTTATTTATTTATTTATTTATTTATTTATTTATTTATTTATTTATTTATTTATTATTTATGATAAGCTTTCACTGTGTTGCCCAGGCTAGCCTTAAACTTATAGTCTTCCTGCATCAGTTTACTAAGTGCTGGGATTGCAGGCATGTGCTACCATGCCTATTTAATAGTTATGCCTGTGTGTGGGTTATCCTTTTTTACATCACTAATAATTTTTTTAAATCATTTTTCTAGACAGGGTTTTTCTTTGTAGCCCTGGCTGTCCTAGAACTCACTGTGTAGACCCGGCTGGCTTTGATCTCATAGAGATTCTCCTGTCTCTGCCTAAGTTCTGGGGCTAAGGCTCGTACCACCACTGCCTAGCTAATAAAGCATTCTTAATGCAAACACATCTTACTCTACAGTTGAGAGAGGGATGATATTCTTTTTAAGAATCTGCGATTGATATATATCACAGATTCTTAGAAAGTTACCTATGCAGTTTCTAAAAATTGTAATACTATAGGATTTCTAGGTGATAACTGAAAAAGGAAAATAAAAATCCTCAACATTTGCTAAGGCAGGTAAATGCTAGCTGTGTCCAGGCCTGTCTGTGTCTCCCTTCTGTGATTAAAGATGCTCTGTTTAGTCAGCACTGTCCTCACAGTCTCATTAGTGATYGCTTGACACGAAGGCACACGCTGTTCTGAGTATTTTGGCCAGCAATATGGGAGATAGTGTTAGGTGTGATGTGGATAATATTTAAAAGTTGATACCATAAGAAGTAGTAATTGCCACTTTGTAAAGTAATAACACTTTCTTTTTTGCATGCTTATGAAGGTGAATGGTTAGCCAACTAACTACATGTTAAGCTATCAGGAGTCAAATTTTATGTTTTGCAAATTTTTGTTCTATGTTAACAGTTTACCTCTTTACGAAGGTTGCTGTTTTGTTTCACGTCTCCTTTTCTTCCTTCTTTCTTCCCGTTGCAGAATCTTGCCTTCTCAGGCGGACTTTAATTTTGCATCCTTCTGCCTCAGTCCCCCTAAGTGCAGTCATGTTCATGTACCACTGCATCTTGCCCTTTTTTCTACTTGTTAACATATGGTACATGATACATGATATATGGCAGTTATAATTGTGGAATTGTCAATAATTTCAGAGAAATGATTCAGCTCTTTAGTACACAGAGGTCTTAAAAGTTTCATTGCCTTAGGCTCTGCATAATTCTAAGAAACTGGTTTTGAAGTAAAACTGCTTAATTGGTTATGGTGTACTTCACAAGCTACTCTGATACATATGCACGGTGAACCTTTGTTTCTATTGAATTAGGCTACTGGTAGTTACTACCCTGTTTTTCTAGTTCATTGTCTTTGTCCTGCTTTTGTGGGATTAGTGAAAACCTTGCTTGGGAAGCTGACATACAAATTGGAAGTATGTTTTCCTTGTTGGCTTTATCAGTTGGTATCCCATTATAAAACCGATTTATTTTTATAAAAATATATTTTGCTTTAATATATGTTCATTTTTAGAGAGGTACCAGAGGCATAAAAGTAGAGAGACTAGACTATTCTGGTGTTCTTTTGGATTGGAGCAAGGCATGGAAAGGCAGGAACTGTATTCTGTTATCTCATTCTGTGTCCTTGGTAGAGTTCCCTAAAGTGTAGTTCTGCATTTCAGTTTGTGCTGTGCATCTTGTTGTCATCGTAGACAAAAGATGCCTCAGGACTGTAGTGTGCAATAATAATCCTTCTTTCACCTTAGATGCTAGCTTTTGATTTTTATCTTGGATTAGTAAGATTTAATACTTAATATATTTATCAAGTTCTGTTAATAGTATACTTACTAAGTTCAACATCCTGGAGGATGGGTCTGTTTAGGAGAAATTTGTCTGGACTTCCTTCAGTTAATTTAATTTCTATTCTGCTTCTCAAGTTTCAAGTCTAATATTCTCCATATATACTGTTACTGTTTGTTTTATGTTTTCTCAGACTTGATGTTTACAAGTTTAGATTATTGACAGCTTTCATTATCATAACTTAATAAACTACTAGCAAATTTCTAAACAAAATTATACCTAACACATTGGAAATAATCTTCTATTAATTTTCCTTTATAGTGATCCTTTACAGATCAGTTCCAATGTTGTTAAAATACAAATATAATTGCTGCAGTCTCTTCAGCAATTTAAAATATGCTTAGAATTATATCACTTCTTTCTTTTTTTAGAAGCAGTAGTTACTTAATCAAAGTGACCTTACCCAAAGTAGTAATAAAATTTATACTATGTTCAGATACTCTTTACCATTCATTAAATGAGTTATATATACTATTTTTCATGTTTTTAGCACAGAGACATTCCTACTGCTTAAGTTTGAAGTATAATGTTAGCTAATTTCTAAAATGTATCTTATCCAAGCCTGAATGTTTGTCATTTCAAGTCTTTGTACATCTTGATATTACAGGTTTAGGTTTTTGACCTTTTGCAGTATTGATTATAATAAGGCTGGTACTTTCACATTGTAACAGACTTCAAGATGAACAGATGATAGCATCTAGTTGGTAGAAAGGATGATCTTATTTAATAGGACTAGACAGTATTTCCTTTGTGAAATACATTTTTTTTTTTTTTTTAACTATGGCTTCAGTTATAGGTGTTCCAGGTTTAGGACATCCTTGTAGAATGGCCTGGTAATGTCCCTAATGGATTTGTTTAAGGATTCAAACATTTGAAAAATGGCTCACCATTAGCAAGTGATAAGTAAGTGTACACAGAACAGTTTTTATTTGTCATGTATTTGAAAGGCTTTGCTATTGACTGATATTTTGGGGGTTTTGTAGATGAACATTATTAGGTCATTGCTTATTTCATAGTCTAGTGTGTAGCATAATATTGAGGTTTATAATTTTTTCTTTTTGTTTTGAGATACTTAAAACATAGTATTGGTTCTTGTACCATTCATTGTTGTTTGTCCTCATTAGTTGATTGTCGTGTGTTAAACAGACATCCTTGGAGCTTACTCTCCACACTCTGTGAATCCACTCATTAATCACCAGTCACCTTTGGAGATGGGGAAATTACTTACCTGTATTTCTTTTTCTCAGAAAGCGTGCTCTGGAATGGATTCACAAATGAGCTACCCTCCTTCCCTCAAAGAGTAAGGTTTCTGCTTTACAGGATTTTTTTCCTTGGGTTATTTTTCCTCTCATCTTTTGAATTTGAAAAGAACTGAGGGAAGGCACCTGAAGAAACCACTGACATACTCACTAGGGAGTTCCAGAGCTTGTCCTGCCCCTAGGGCGGTGTCCATGGCTCTTAAAGCTAGAAAGCTCATACTTGAAGTTGAAACAGGGGCTCAAAGAATCCATTTTCCCAGTGTACCTTCTGAAAGGATAAGTTTCAGGTAAGTAATTTTCTCTACTATGTGATATGCTTTATTCATACTTAGAAAAGGATGCGCAATTCCCACCCTCCAGCTGTGGACACAGCTGGTTTTTTTCAGTCAGCTTCATAATTGCCCTGAAAGCCAGAAATATAAAAACAGTAAAATATATTTCCTCATGAGATACATAGAATCCAAATTTATTTTAAGTGAACAATTCAAAACTAAGGGCATATTTATGACCAATGTATTATGCTAGAACTGTTATTTCCTTTATTAATGAATGAAATCTTGAGAAATTTGCTTTTAAACAAGAAAGAAGAAAGTATCTTTACTCAGTTTCCAAGCAACGGTTGACTTATTTATTTGTATGTATGCATGCACATGCACATGCACATGCACATGCACGCGGAGGCCTGTGTGCATGCATACATATATACATCCAGGCCAAGTAAGATGAAGGCAGCTATGCTTCAGATTAGATGATGTCTCGCTATTGACTAGAATGGATTGGTCAAATAATTTGAAAATACTCGTCCAGTTTTAATGATTATCATGATAAAAGTATTAGCTGTTATGAGTAAAATATTTAGTAGCTGCATGTACTGAAAATTTAGCTTCTTTATTGAGCTATTCAACCATTTATATTTAATTTTTATGCTACTAAATGTGAATTGGTGACAAAAATTAGCAGGTAGCAAAATACTAAACATTCCCTATGTGTATTCTCATTGCATTAAATTGCTTGGTGATTTAAGTATTTTAAAGTATTTTAAGCATCAGTGACGTTGTTTAGAAATACTTTAAAATAAAAGGTCATATGTGTGATATGACGTCATTTAAACATACTGTTACACTCCTTTCTTGCTTTCCTGGCCATGGTTTACTTGAAAAACAGCACTTCACTTGAAAATGAGCAGAAAGGACTTTTAAGTAGCAAATGACTGTCTTAAAGCACCCGGGCATAGAAGTCTTTGTATAAGATAATAAGATTTMCAAATAGCTAAAAGGAACAGCTGTTTCCACAAGCAGGGGAAAGAGAATAGAATTGGATAAACCTGAAATAGTCCAGGTTATAAATTGTTGAGAAAAAGTACTTTGATTTCTTATAGAATATTATTTTTACAAGAGAGGCACAGAAACAGAATTTTCTTGTCTAAGGTGTTCGTAATTGTCAGACAACAGATGGGCAGCTTTATCGAAAGAACTTTGAGGGAGATATGAGTATAGTGCTGATGGATTGAGTCAGTAGGCTAGACTGGCTCAGTCACAGAGTTTTCTTTACACAGTTTTCTCACAACTTCCTGGCCAGTGAGGAAAATGGGGTGCATATATGTAATGCACATCTTTATGGTCAGACAATTCTTATTACTGTGTGTAGCACACATCTTCATGGTTGTACAGTCCTTATTACTGTAACATACATCCTTACAATTGAACAATCCTTATTACTTACTCTGTGTAATACACATCCTTTGAAGAAAAGCACAGCTATAACTGCCTTTTAAGAAATTTGAAAAAATTTCTTATTTGAAGAAAAAAATGCCTTATTTAATATAAAGGTGTCAAGAGCTGGTAAGATGCCCTTATGAGTAGATGTTCTTGCCACCAAGCCCGAAATCTGCATCTGATCCTTGGGATCCACAGGTGGCTAGAGAGAACTGACATTGTAGGTTGTCCCCTCACCTCCACTTGCACACTGTGGCATATGTGTACACTTGTATATACACACACAAAAATGAGTTAAAATATAGAAGCATTGGGTGATAGGTGATTACTGTTGTCTTTACAAGTTCTTCCAGTTCAGAGAAGATAGTGTATCTCATACCATGGCAGTGCGCAGTCATTTTTGTTTTACATTGAGAAAGGAGGCTCCAGCTCACAGCTTGTTTAATTCTAAGGTATCAGTTATAAGAGAACTTTAGTAATAGCTTGGTGAGAAGTTAATAGTTATTACATTGAATGGCACAGGAGGCAATGTAAATAGTTAAAATAATGAAAATTAAAAAATATTGTGTATTTTAGGAAAGTAAGCAAAAAAGATTAGCACCAACATAAGAAATACTAAGTTTTTATAGTATGTTTTTTAAAGAATGTTATCAAAGAGAGTTTCATAATTTCACCCTGAGCATTTTNCATGCACATGCACATGCACATGCACGCGGAGGCCTGTGTGCATGCATACATATATACATCCAGGCCAAGTAAGATGAAGGCAGCTATGCTTCAGATTAGATGATGTCTCGCTATTGACTAGAATGGATTGGTCAAATAATTTGAAAATACTCGTCCAGTTTTAATGATTATCATGATAAAAGTATTAGCTGTTATGAGTAAAATATTTAGTAGCTGCATGTACTGAAAATTTAGCTTCTTTATTGAGCTATTCAACCATTTATATTTAATTTTTATGCTACTAAATGTGAATTGGTGACAAAAATTAGCAGGTAGCAAAATACTAAACATTCCCTATGTGTATTCTCATTGCATTAAATTGCTTGGTGATTTAAGTATTTTAAAGTATTTTAAGCATCAGTGACGTTGTTTAGAAATACTTTAAAATAAAAGGTCATATGTGTGATATGACGTCATTTAAACATACTGTTACACTCCTTTCTTGCTTTCCTGGCCATGGTTTACTTGAAAAACAGCACTTCACTTGAAAATGAGCAGAAAGGACTTTTAAGTAGCAAATGACTGTCTTAAAGCACCCGGGCATAGAAGTCTTTGTATAAGATAATAAGATTTMCAAATAGCTAAAAGGAACAGCTGTTTCCACAAGCAGGGGAAAGAGAATAGAATTGGATAAACCTGAAATAGTCCAGGTTATAAATTGTTGAGAAAAAGTACTTTGATTTCTTATAGAATATTATTTTTACAAGAGAGGCACAGAAACAGAATTTTCTTGTCTAAGGTGTTCGTAATTGTCAGACAACAGATGGGCAGCTTTATCGAAAGAACTTTGAGGGAGATATGAGTATAGTGCTGATGGATTGAGTCAGTAGGCTAGACTGGCTCAGTCACAGAGTTTTCTTTACACAGTTTTCTCACAACTTCCTGGCCAGTGAGGAAAATGGGGTGCATATATGTAATGCACATCTTTATGGTCAGACAATTCTTATTACTGTGTGTAGCACACATCTTCATGGTTGTACAGTCCTTATTACTGTAACATACATCCTTACAATTGAACAATCCTTATTACTTACTCTGTGTAATACACATCCTTTGAAGAAAAGCACAGCTATAACTGCCTTTTAAGAAATTTGAAAAAATTTCTTATTTGAAGAAAAAAATGCCTTATTTAATATAAAGGTGTCAAGAGCTGGTAAGATGCCCTTATGAGTAGATGTTCTTGCCACCAAGCCCGAAATCTGCATCTGATCCTTGGGATCCACAGGTGGCTAGAGAGAACTGACATTGTAGGTTGTCCCCTCACCTCCACTTGCACACTGTGGCATATGTGTACACTTGTATATACACACACAAAAATGAGTTAAAATATAGAAGCATTGGGTGATAGGTGATTACTGTTGTCTTTACAAGTTCTTCCAGTTCAGAGAAGATAGTGTATCTCATACCATGGCAGTGCGCAGTCATTTTTGTTTTACATTGAGAAAGGAGGCTCCAGCTCACAGCTTGTTTAATTCTAAGGTATCAGTTATAAGAGAACTTTAGTAATAGCTTGGTGAGAAGTTAATAGTTATTACATTGAATGGCACAGGAGGCAATGTAAATAGTTAAAATAATGAAAATTAAAAAATATTGTGTATTTTAGGAAAGTAAGCAAAAAAGATTAGCACCAACATAAGAAATACTAAGTTTTTATAGTATGTTTTTTAAAGAATGTTATCAAAGAGAGTTTCATAATTTCACCCTGAGCATTTTWTGTACGATATTGTTTCCAATAAGATGAACAAGAAACTTAAAAATATCACCATAATCCAACCAAATCTGCTTTCTCAGTTGTAGAGCTGTAGACATGAAGCCTAACACTGTTAGAAATGCAGTTTGGTAAAGCTTTAAAAATTAGGAAAATGGGGGCTCAGTTGGTTAAGAACACTGGCAGTAGCTTCTAGAGGACCCAGCTTCTATTCCTAGCACCCAACTGTAACTCCAGTTCGGGGAAAGCTAACACCTTCTTCTGGTTGCTCTAGGCACCAGGCTTGTGTGTAGTAAACAGACGTATATGCAGGCAAAACACCCACACACATAAAGTAATTAAAAATTAAAAAGAAAACATTGAAGAAGAACCACATTGATGAAAACAATTAAGGGTATCTGATATTCATCATACTTAAGTAATCTGTAATTAGTTATGGATATTAAGTTTTGGATTTCATATTACTATAGTAGGAAGCACTTTATTTTCTTAATCTTTGTTTTCTGTTTACTGTTTTGAAGTTTCCTTTTAACTTGTGCTGTAGAAGAACAGCTGAGCATTGACTGTTTTGTGCTTGTATTCTTAATTAGGATATCATTTCAGTGTAGGGCTATTGACCTATTCTGTGAATTCTCTTCACATTGCACAAGGCCTATGTATCAATCCTTTTCCTTAAAATGCTCATGATCATAAAAGTCACATGGCCACAGGTGTCACTGTCCCACACATTGCTTCTGTTAGAGAGATCAACAGTGATAAACTTGCATTGTTTTGTTACACTGCTTAGACAGATTTTCTTGAGTCATTCTCTTTGGGTATATCATCAATTACAGACTGACAGAATGTTTAACAATGCTTCTTGTAACCTTAAGATCTTTTGTTTCCTTATTCCTGTATTGCTGGTGATTTAAAAGTTTCTGCAGTATGAAATAGGTTTTTAACATCTTCAAATTCTGGTGATGTATCATTTTTTTATAACCTTCCCAAATATGCCTCTTATCTTTATGTTGAGGACTCTTGGGAACTGATTCTTGCAGAGGCTTAAGCTGTGCTTGTGCCTCATGTGAAGACTGAAATTATTTGGTAAGCGCTTGCATTCTTTTTAGCTTCTAATTTTTCCCTATTTTATTTTGTACATGATATTTGTTTCAAGGTCAAAGGTTCCGTTACAGTTACTATGATGAATCCCAGGGGGAGATTTATAGATCCATTGAACATCTAGATAAAATGGTAAGTCTTTCAGGTGTGGGGTTTTAATGCTCTAAATCCTTTTCTTTAATTCCTGATTAGTGATTTGAGAATTAATATGTTAAAATATGCAATGGACTAACAGTTCTTTCCCTTTCTTGAATTAAAAGTACAAAATGTAATGTGTCTGCAAATGAATAATTCCCTTAAGAACTTCCTTTCAGCATACTTCTGTTTGATTACACGAATATTTAAGAGCAATTAGAAACACATTTTGATTGTGTTTTTGGAGAACTATTTGGTTTAGGGCAGCAGCGTATTAGGTTGTGATTTCTCTTACGCTGCTGCCGCAGGATATGGATGGGCACACTGGTTGTAATTCCTATTTAATTTGATGGCCATCTGAAGTAACTTATTTTAAGTCTTTTTGAACTATGTTATTGTTCTTTGAAGTTTGTTAAATAACTTAGTGTCTAATAGTTGGATTTGATTTCTTAATAGGCAAAGCTATTATTATTGAGTGACGATGACAATTTTATGAACTTCTTAATAAAAGTGTCTATAACCTAAAATTATAAATGTTTGACTGAAACTCCAGTTTTTCAATTATCATCTTTTTGCTTCTGGATATAAGGATATTACAGCCCTTTAATTTTTTTTTTTAAAATTAAAAAATTTGTCTTTGCTTTGGTATAAATTAAACTCAGGCATCTGCACATACAGCACAATACTCTCCCATTAAGCTGTGTTCTGAGTCAGATGGCATAAATTTATTATAGGTGTTAGTAACTTAGAAACTTAAATGTTGTCTGCTATACTACAGGATTTTTTTTTTTTTTTGCAACTACATCATTTTAATGTTTTTAAAATTTTAGGAATGTTTTGTTAGGAATTACACCTTATTCCAGATTTTTCAAAATCTCTTAAATTGAGTTAGTCGTTTAGTATTTTGTGGTTTTGAGTTTTTGTATATTTCTCTAAAACCTTCTGTAAGTCTTACTGTTATATATTGAATTATATTTTCACTTTTCATTCAACATATTCACTTTGAAATGTCTGTCTTTTTAGGCTGTGTCTACTAAGGTTACAATAGAACGTACCTTAAGAAAACTGAATACTTTTTATAAGTACAAGTAATTTGCTTTTCTCTCCTTTTGTCCCTTGCTCATTTTGTAGATATTTAGACTACTATCTCTTTTTTCTTTTTCTTTTTGGCCATTGAGCTTTCCAGTGTTACATTTTACCTTATTTTTCTAAATGTAAAATTTTAAAATGTAATTATATTCTTATTTTTTAAAAGTATTGATAGTTCTACTTTAAATTTTTAAAATTTAATGTCACATAGGTAAATTTGGTATGCATTTTAAGGAATATTCAGGGTGGCAGGGCTGTCAGCCATTTGCTGTGTGACCTCTGAGGTCATTTCAATTCTCTAGTCCTTGCTTGTCTTAATGATATCTAAGTTACTGTTATTTTAAGATTCTGTATATTTATAAGCCTGTGATTTGTTCATATCAATTTTGTACATTTTAGTAGAAGACCATTTGGTCAAAAGTAACTAATATATTTAAGTAAGGAATCTGGGTTTGAATATACCATACATTAATTCAATTTTAGATATGGCATAGGGCTGCACCTTTCAAAAATGTATGCATTAGTTACATGTATTTACTGAGCAGTGAAGTATGGATAATGTGACTTGATATGCTGCCAGTATAAAATACACAGATTCACTTAGAATGAAACAAAAAGCCTTTAATAATGATTCTTTTATATTGATTATATAATGAAACAATAGATTGTGTTAAAATATTTTCCNAGAATAGTGACCTCCACTCTTACTTAGCTTTGTGTTCTTAATCAAGATGGAATTTGAGTAGTATTTCAAAATCCCCAGTGGCATTAATCACCTTTAAAGTGATTGTCAATATTAACTTTACAATTTCAGACAGTTTTGACTCTCAAAATCTTATTACTCATGTGGTTCCCATTCCATCATTCTTACTTCATTTAGAGATAAATATCTTGGGTTTGGAGTTTGATAGATCATGGTTAATTTGCAGAGGCCCTAGTATGTGCCCCTGCCCACAATTATCTGTAAGGAAGAATGGCTGTGTGTGTGTGTGTGAAACAGGAGCTAATTTTTAGTGATATGCATGTAATGTTTTCCTTTTTGTTACAATTGTCTTCCCTTGTTTATTTAGTTACACAGTAATTTTATAGGCCAGGGTAACCTCAGATTTGCAGTCCTCCTAGCTTTATTTGCCTGTCTGCATTAGAGGTACTTGCCAGAACATCCTACTTCAGCATCAGCCTCAAAAGTCTCTTCACAGCCGAAGAATTTCTAAAGCATTGTGTGTGTGTGTGTGTGTGTGTGTGTGTGTGTGTGTCTATGTGTATATAATACACAAGTTGTATTATATTTTATGAAATAGTACTTCTTGCATCAAAACCAGTAAAAATATCTTGATCCAGGACTATTCTCCTAAACTCATATTTACCAGGCAGTAGCTTAGTATTTTCATTGGAATGTCATGAACAGTTTCCAAACTCAACATGGCAACATTGAAAACTTGTGCCTTTTCTTTTGACCAGAGCCTGTTTTTCCAGACTGTGGTAAGTCAGTTGATGGTGGCTTGTACTTGTTCAGCATGGTTGTCATTTTCAGTCTCAGACCTGGAAATAAAGACCAAGCAGGGGCTTAAACTCCAGTCAGATTGTGTCATTGGCTCAAAATTCGTGTCTTCTGGGCCAGATCTGCATTACTGTCCCCTTTCAGTAAAGGCCTCGTGTTTACAGTGCAAGGACTAAGGGTCCGCCCACAATGATCTGCAGCCCTTCTTCCCCCAAGCTCCTCTTTACTTGGGTCTGAACAAGCTGCTGGTTGATACTGCCTTCCAGCTTTGGCCTTTCAGTCATTTTATACTTAACTGTTTCACTTAACATACCTCAAAGTCTTTGTTTAGTTAGTTATTAAAAACAGGTTCTAACTATGTATCTCGGACTGGCCTTGAACTCACAAAGAACTGTCTGTTTCAGATTCTACTTCCCGATACCTGGAATTAAAGGCATGTACTACCATTCCTGGCTCTTAATCCTCCCAGAAGGATTGTAAGAACCATTTTTTTTTCCTGATGTATCCAAAGGGCCTGGAATAGCGATTACAACATAAAAACTCAAATGTTTTTCAAATGATGAATGAATAAAATAATCTTCCTATAAACAGTTAAAACCATGAGCACATTAATATGAATGTGAAATAAAAGGAAGATAATTTATAATAATGTCTTAAATGTAAATATCCATATACAGCTGTGTTGGGAGGCACAGTGAAGTACTTACACTTAGATCCTGTATATAATACCAGTACAGCAGCAAGAAACACAAACTTCTGCATGACTGTTGCTGTTGTTCCTGAAATTACTACAGGGTGTTGCTGGGTGACTTGATTTTTTTTCCCAAAAGGTGAATAATTCTTAGTAAATAAATAAAACTTTTAAATAAAAGAAACTAATGTATTTCCTCCTTTAGATGATGTACAGTCTCTAGGAAATTCATTCTTTATYAAAACCATGAAACATTTTTTTCTGTTGTTATATGCAATAGACATGATGCAGGTAATTAGAAGTAGGTTTTCTTCCTAAGCCACATGTTAAAAGTTGTATGGGTGGAGGACAGTTATTTGTTATAGAATGTTTCTGTTATCAGCATTTTTACATAATACTAAGCCTCAAAATACCTTGGTGCTGGGGACAACCAAAAATATGTCTGTCCTGTGTCCTTATGGTCTCCCTGTGAGCAGTGAGTCTGTCAGCTTGCCCATCTTTATGATCTTGTTTATTTACTCACTGTGCATCCCGATCGCTGCCCTCTCCAAACACCTCTCTCCCAGTCCTTCTCCCACATCTCCCCCGCCTTTTCCTCAGAGGGTGGAGGCCCCTGGTGTCCCCTCAGCCCAGCTGTATTTTTATTTTTTGTACTTTTTGCTTTGTGACTTACCATTTCTTTTCTTTTTTGCTTAGTTTAGTGTAATTCACAGTGAAAGTTTATGTGAAGTACAGACTGTTCTATGTAATGTACACAGTTTTGACAATTACTGTTTGTTGTATGGAAAGCAGATTCTACAAGACCAGGCGACTCGAACAGCTGGCCATTTGGAGTGTTTTAGGGAAAGACCATAACTTAGAGACGGTGACAGTGGAGTTAGGAAAAAATGGATCAAATTAAGATACTTTGAAAAGTAAAGTTCTTCGCTAATAGTTTGTCTTTACTAGTTTGTAGCTCAGAGAGATGTAAGTTTGGGAAGTCTTGCCGTACTGATGGTTAGGTAATAGTTAAACAATCCTGTCATTACCTTGAAGTCACATATGGGATTCTGAGAAGGGCTATCTGTAGTGTCAGCGTTTCAGCATCTTTCTAGCTCTAGCTCTGTAGGTGAGTTTATATTGACCTCCCTTTACCTAGAACTATCTATGTTGACTAGAACGTGGGCAGGGCTCTTAGATCTTTTTCTGTTAAGCTTAGGATGGAAAGTTTTGTTAATTAAAAGACTGACTGTGTGTGGTAGAACCAGGAAGCCAGGCTGACTCCTGTGTTTGCCCCAGCTTTTCATTAGATGTCAAATTACTAAAAACCTTACATGAAACTTATTTAAATAGCATGGGATATAACTTCAAAGCAAATACAGAGTATTTGTTTTATGTTAGTGTGCCTGAGTTTAATATTTAAAGTAAAATTTGACTTGGAGTTAATTTTTGTGGTTGTGTGTTRGAGCTGTGGTTTTATGAAATATATTCTGTGTAGAAGTTTTTAAAGGTTCATAAATGTGTCTATTAGCATGCTGTTAATTTGATTTATAAGCTATTTTTTAGAGTATGTGAATAAAATAATGGTTAACTCAACTCAAGTGGCTTTTTAAGTATATAAAAGTGTCCGTAATTCTGAATATACTAGAAGTTGAATATCCATGATCTTAAAATCTAAAATTTGAAATACTCCCAAATCCAAAACTTTTTTGTTATCTGACATGATGTCACAAGTGAAAATTGCATAACTGCATGCATGTGCTGGCACAGTTTGGAAGTGCTGGCCTTGTTGCGCGAGGTTGCTTGAGGCAGCGCAGTGTGGGAAATACATGACAGAGTAACGAACTCCGTGTTTTCCGACTGAACTGCCATCCCCAGAATACGTTATTTACACACATACTCTCAAACCTGCCAAAAAAACCCCCCCCCAAAACCAAAAACCAAACAAACAAACAAAAAAAACCCAAGCCCTTCTGTTGTCAGGTATTTTAAATAAAGGGTGCTCAACCTGTAAGAACTATTCATTTTCAAAGTCTAATAGGTCTTTTAATTATAAGAGTTTAGATTGTATCTCCTCAGAACTATTGACTTTTTTTATTTGATATATTCTTTATTTACATTTCATATGATTTCCCCTTTCCTGGCTCCCCCCTCCCCAAAAGTCCTACATGCCCTTTTCCCTCCCCCTGTTCCCCCATCCACCCCTTCCCACTTCCCTGTTCTGGTATTCCCCTACACTGATGCATTGAGCCTTTCCAGAACCAGGGGCCACTCCTTCCTTCTTCTTGGACAAGAATTATTGACTTAATCAAGTTTTTTTTTTT
>BDUI01007471.1:62368-72723 GCA_002335545.1 Apodemus speciosus
GTGTAGTCCTGGCTGTCCTGGAACTCACTCTGTAGACCAGGCTGGCCTTGAACTCAGAAATCCGCCTGCCTCTGCCTTCCAAGTGCTGGGATTAAAGGCATGTGCCACCACCGGCTGACTGGATTTACAGTTCTGATACTTGATGATGTGCTGATTAATTATGTGGTCATTATTAAAAAGGCACACTTTTCTTATTTAAATGCCTATAAAACATGTTACTTGTGTCATTTTAGTAAGATTTACCTCTGTGTTATAACAGTAGCTATTTTGATTACTGTAGATACATTTTTGTTTGTTTTAAAAACCAGAGTGTAATTACCAGGATTTTGAATTTGCAGCTTTTTAGCATCTCCTGTTCAGTTTCAGATTGACAATTTGGGATTTGACATCACAGTATTTTAGCTATTGCTTGGAGAGTCAGCAAAATGATAAATTTAATGCACACAATCCCAAAATTAGGGACTTAGCATGTATTATGCAGATTTCTAGCCAAAACTGCTAATTATGCTATACTTACACACTTTAGATAGGTGGACTTCAGTGTTTATGGCATCTCTCCCTTGAAGCTAACGTCAGGAGTGTTGGCTCGTTTCATTGCATACTGGCTTCATACAAATAATTAAGCTTTGACGGTACCAGCCACAGGAAGCCTTCTGCCTGGACACTCACTCATTACTCCTAGGGATGGTAGGAATACATAAGTTATCTAGGCATGTTTGGGAAGTAGTTTGTTTTTTATTGTCTTGGAATTTTGATAATTGCTTTGGTCTAGCATTTTTATCCTCTTGGAAGTTGAGTATTAGTAATTTTACGCTTATCAAGTATATGTGACATGCTTGCCAGCATTCTGTATTGGCCAGTGGATGTCCCATTAATAATTTTATCCTCATGCTTTTGTT
This sequence comes from Apodemus speciosus, assembly GCA_002335545.1. Classification (NCBI taxonomy): domain Eukaryota; kingdom Metazoa; phylum Chordata; class Mammalia; order Rodentia; family Muridae; genus Apodemus; species Apodemus speciosus. Next base: position 63,268 of record BDUI01007471.1, read on the forward strand.
ATGTATTTTGTAAATTTTCTGAGTTGGAGAGGTTCACTCAGGAGAAAAGCCCCCATTTCCTCTACCTTCTCTTTATAAAGACATGCATTAAAACATTGTGTTTGTCAGAGGCTTGAATGAAATAGAATTAATTCTTATCTAGTAGGCACTTAATATGCTTGAGATAATTTAAATTTTAGCACGTTGTCTCTTGATTTCCATTTTTCCTTTTGTAATTTTTAGTTTCTCTTTATAAATTAACAAGTTTAATCTTTATTTTRAGCTCCTTATTCAGTAATGTTTTCCTCTACATTTGTAATATTTTATCTTTTCATTAAGGGTTTCTTTGCCACTTAAGTAGAATTCCTTGCTTTAAATGTAATTCATTTTCTTCTCTTTGAATTCATATCAGTGCGATGCTTGTCCTAGATGTGTTTGGAGATTTTATCACTAAAATGTATGTGGGAACCTCTTATCCTAGCACTTAGTAATGAGTGTGTTCTATTTATGGCTAACTATCCTGGCCTTTATTTAGGAGCATTAAACTTCTAATAATGTGTACAGCAGTTGTAGTTATGCTGATATTTAGGGAATCATTAGTGTAGTTCTTGTTATTCTTTGAGAAAGCCAATAATTATTCAGACAGAATCTAGTRTTAAAAATTCTCATTTCAATAAGAAAAAAAAAAGAATAAATGCCAGGAATCAGAGAGATGGGTCACGAAATAAATAGCAAAATAAAATTTAAGTTAATAGACTATATCATAAATGTACAATAAAGACCATCAATAAATCTAAAAAAAAATCTCATTTCATGCATAGGAAAGTGATATCTTGATGATCCATGTTTCTAGATGAGAGTTACAATTCCATCTTAGTATTATTGTGTATTGGTTTAGCATTACATTGTTTCTTTTCATCATATCACATATTTTAGGTTTAACTTTTAAATATTTAAGCTCGTACCAAATGTTGTTGACCTGAAAAAGGCCCTGGTTGTCTGGAGAAAACCAATATAGTATTGAAAATTAGTTATAGATTAGCTAATTAATGTATAAGCATAGTGATCTTATATTCATATTCTTATGTCTTGGGTATATTTTCTAGAATTGATACTGTTTGTGAAATGTGGGTATTCTGAATAAGTTTCTTATACAGTTAAGGTTTTGAAGCTTCCACTATTAAACTTACTTGTCACTAACAGCTGCTATATTTCAGATTGCTTCATTTAGAATAATTTATCCGATTATTCTGTTCTCCTAGACTGTTAAAGATATAAATACTTTAACAGTAAATTTGTAGAATTTGTCAATTGAGTCCTCTGAAATGACCATTTACATTTCTCTCAGAAGACATTACTGTAGTGTATTGTACATAAATTTAAAAAGGGCTCGATGTAGATAAAGTAAGGTATGGATGGGTAAATGGGTAGCTTCAGGGATTTACTTGTCTGCTTCAATGAATAAAGCTTCTCTGTTTTAATGTCACGAATGTGTTCTGTGGGCTGGAGACGGCTCAGTGGGCCCAGATGCTCACAACCAAGGCTGTCCAATTAAGGACTGTTCAGTCCTTGGGACCCACATGGTGGAAGGAGAGAACTGAGTCCCAAAAATGTCCCCTGATCTCCAGTGAATGGCTTCAGTCTCTTGTGCATGTATGTGTATATTCACAGAAGTAAATAATATCAAACAATTAAAAATATGTGAGTGCTTTTGGAGACTGTAAAGTTTAACTGTATAAGAAACCAATTCATGTTGGTTTGTTTAGCAGTACTCTAAAATTTCTTAATTCCAATCTTCAAAGACACTGGTTTAAAATAGAGTGAAAAACTTTCCTTTTTAGAACTGGTTCATATAAGATCTGTTACTAAACTAGTCATCTGCCTTATGAGTTTTGAAATAAACTATGTTAAGTATTTTTTTAGTTTGTTGTGTTTTCTTATCAGAGACATAGATAACCGCTAAGCATTTAAAATCTTACACAGTTATGATTCGGACTTACAGCTTTAAACAGTTATACATCAAATTTTAATTTTAGATTTTTTTAAATGAAAATTTTCACAATTTTACTTTTGTAATTCTTTAAGGAAAATATTCTGAAATGTGTTGTAGAGTCAATGTCAATGGTAAAGGTGGCTTATAAGCCTCTAAACTTAGAAAACAACCTGGAATTTTTTTCTACCAGTAGTTAACTATTATGAAATTACATTTCATGAATGATTTCGTATTTTCCAATGATTGTTTAGTAATTTTTTCTATGTGTAATAGAGAAATTAATAAGTAAACTTAAAACATAATTAAGAATTAATTTTGTCTTCTCTTTTTCAGGGTATGAGTATTATAGAACAATTAGATCCTGTATCTTTTAGCAATTATTTGAAGAAATATCATAATACTATATGTGGAAGACATCCCATCGGGGTGTTATTAAATGTGAGTACTCTCAGCAAGCCCGACATTTAACATCTAATGCTGTCCTACTTCAAAATATCTAAACTGTTATCACTGCAGTGTACTGGTAACATCATTGGCTTTGTGTTCCTAGCATCAGTTTCTTCCTGGTATCTTTTAACATAATTATGGGTTTCTATTTTATTTGAATAAATTTATCACTGGAATACAGATCAATAATATCTGTCAGCACTGTTATTTAGAAGAGAGGCATATCTTCTTTTGGCTTTGGCAACTCTGATATGCTTTTCTTTTTCAGAAGATTGATTTGTGTGTGGGGGCAGATTTGGGTACTTATACACATGAATGTTTTAGTCATCAGAAATTAAATGGATGGTCTTTGTGATCTAATAATACAAGATAGATTGTATTTTTTTTTCTTCTTTTAAACAATAATGGTAAAAATGCCAGGGGAAGTCAGGCTTTTAATCCCAGCAGAGGTGGGTGGATGGATCTCTGTGATTTGAGGCCAGCCTGCTCTACAGAGTGATTTCTAGGACAACCAGAGCTGCATAATTGAGACCCTGTCTCAAACAAACAAACAAGCAAACAAACCAACAAACAACTTAAAACTAAACAAAGAGTGTCAAGAGTGAAGTTTTGGTTTAGTCGGATTTTAGAAACCTAAATTACATTTGTTTACCTCCTAATAAATAAGCATGAATTTTCTTAAAATACAACATTCTTTAAGAAGAATGAGAAAATATGTACTTAAGAAGATCACAGTGGGCTCATTTAATTTGTTTGGAAAGGCATAGAAAAGGAACAGCCAACAGCCAAAACAAAGAGCTTGAAGGTTATTTTTTTATTTTTATTTTTTTGTTTTTGTTTTTGTTTTTTCTGAGACAGGGTTTCTCTGTGTAGCCCTGGCTGTCCTGGAACTCACTCTGTAGACCAGGCTGGCCTCCAACTCAGAAATCCGCCTGCCTCTACCTCCCAAGTGCTGGGATTAAAGGCGTGCGCCGCCACCGCCCAGCGAGCTTTTATTTTTAATGGAAGAAATTATGACCCAGTACACAGTTAACGTATAAATTAGACTATATCTTTTATACTTGTGAGTTAAATTAAATATATATTTCAAGTTTATTGTCAATCCTCCCGACATTTGCAATAATCTGGTGTTTTATAATGTCTGTCATAATCAACTTTTTCTTTTTTTTAGGCTATCACAGAGCTTCAGAAGAATGGAATGAATATGAGCTTTTCCTTTTTGAATTATGCCCAGTCGAGCCAGTGTAGAAGCTGGCAAGACAGTTCAGTCAGTTACGCAGCTGGAGCACTCACGGTCCACTGAAGCTCCGATCCTCAGGGACGCCACCTGCACAGACGCGTACTCTGTCCAGGCTCCAGCCTAGCCTTTACCAAGATGTTGGTTCTGGTGTGGGGGGATTCTGAAACCTCAGACTAATAGAACTCTCTTCTTCTTTTCTAGTAGGTGTAGTCCTCCTTAATTTCAACTCATTTTAAAAATGCTTTCTAGTGTGGGGCAGTGGAAGGAAGGCTGGAATCAAAATATTTGCCCAATTGGCACACAGTGACTTGTAAAGCATATAGCATACCTGAAATTTGCACTCTGCAGACTCATGCACATATATTCCGCTTTCAGACTAGTTTTGCAAATTGTACACAGACAAAGGGTGGAAGCTTTTTAATAAAAGAATTGCATTTATAAATGATCTGTATTAGAATATAAGAAATCTCCAGTTACAGACAATTACTACCCATGTTGTACAACAGATACCTTCTATTTTAGTTGCTAATAAAGGGCTACACAACTCAAAATAGTCTGATTTAAACTTATTGCTTTGTGGTATAATGGAAATTGTTTTTTATTAATTCTATCTCAGAATTTTTGTTAAAATGGAAAGCCTCAGCTTCTATGTAATGATGTTAGAATGTATTTTATTTTTACATTTATGTGATTTTTTTTAAAATCACAGAAATTACAGTCATATAATTTTAAAGTTAACTTTCAAAATTATAGYCATTGCATTTTTGTGTGTGACATACCCTCATGTCATTATTATATTGTAGTACAATATAAATTCAAGGATGCTTTAGAAACAAATAGATTTAGTCCTTTACTTCAATTACTGTGTTTGACAGTCTGCAAATGAAGACATTGAAGAGTGTCATTAGTTGTGTTTCAAGTCATTGCAGACCATTCACCACTATGGTTTTTGGTTTTGCTTTTGTTTTTTTTTTTTATTGCTTTAAGCAATTTAACTCTTTTACTTGAATTTTTAGCAAGAAATCATTAACAATAATAGTAAAAAGGCCTACTGGACTTCTGATAGTCCTGCAAAAATTCTTTTTGGGGAGGGCATGATTTTTGGTGCGGCTCTTCCAACTAAAATAATGGTATGGTGTTGTATTTCTTTATCATAGATTGATTCTAGTCATTTTGGGGGGGGGAAGTGTTAACTCATTAAGCCATCATGCATGTTGTTCATTATACCTATCTTAACGTAACACTGGGTGTTTATATAACATTGGAGCATTCATGTCTTCAGTGTTACACCCACGGAGCACAAGCTTTAGATGCCTTGCACCGATTTTCTTTTGGAGATTTATGTTTCTTATTAAATGTCAATTTTCTATTCTCAAGAATGGGAGAAAATAATAACTACCTTTTAGATTTAAAATTTACCTACTTATACATGTAGGGAATATACTCTTATACATGAGAGTTTTATTTTCCCTTATTTAGAAATGCTTTTGAGTACTATAAATATTTATTTCTTGTTTAATACAGATTATAAAAATTTCTGAATCGACAATAGTGAATTTTTAAAATAATGTTTTCTGAGTATAAAATTTGAAAATACTGAAAAGTCAGAAGAAAAATCCATTACCTATAATCTCACTACCCCAGAGATAATACTGTTAAATGTTTTTGTATTTACTTGTAGTCCTTGCGTTTTTTTATGAGTGTGTATGTGTTTGTGTGTGTGTGCAATAACAGAATTGAGATTATAGTGCTCATACATTTGCGTTACGCCCTGTTATCCTAAGTATCTACTACCTATGTCTCTGAAAACACTATTTTAAAAATGGCTGCCTAATATGGTATACTGTATGAAAATAGTTCTCTTTTTGGATGTTAGGCTGTTTCTAATCTTCCACAATTTTATAATGGTATGGACATTCTATGTAAATTAGACCCATTCTCTAGGATATAATCATGAAAATGAAATAAATGGTTTACATGATCATTTTGTAGGCCCTTTAAAAATATGCCAAATTACATTTTCAATAGATTGTATCAAGTTAACAGCACCCCCTCATTAGCATCATTTCTTTTAATTTTTGAGAAATTGTTAAACAAGTAATTGTTTCTTTTTTAAAGGCTTTCTTTCTAATTAATCATTTATTGTCTTTCTATAAGTTTAGAATGGCTATTTTTGAAAAACTATTAAAGAGACATCTAGTCCTAGGAGTGTGTCATACTGCACATTTTTGTTTATTTGCTTTGAGACATGATTTGCCTGTATAGACCATATTGACCTGGAACTTTGTGTAGCCCAGGATGGCCTCAAACTCATGAATGATCCACTTCCCAGCTTCTCAAGTGCTGGGGTGCAGACATGCAGTACTATATGTCTAGTTTGTACTGCTTTCYTAAACCTAGACTGTTCCAACATCAGCCTGTCCTTCCTTAGAATATGAGCAATCTTTTTTTTAAATTGTTTTGGAGTAGAAACAGTTATTAACTGGTAGTGTTGTCTGATTCTGTTTCTGTCTCTGCTCTTAACTAATCTCTAAACTGGTGTTTTCTACACTGTGTTGAAGCCTCCTCTTCTGTACAGTGTGCARTTGGACCTCCTTGCAACTTTAGTTTTTAGTGGATTTTGACTTCACATGTTAAATTGGTACATGATTAGTTTAGATATTTTTATTTTAATTCTACATATGAAAGTCAAAGTGAAAAACTTGTTATTTCAGAGAAAATGGGAATTAGTTCACTTTATTAAATGAAGGTATCATCTAAATTATTGGACTTAGCCTTCCTATTTTAAGTGCCTTTAACAGTTTTGTATTTCAAATATAATATGTGAAAGAAATTATTGTGTGGTTCTATAATAGTTTCTTTGTTAAAGCCTTTGAATTATTTTCATCAACCTTTTGTTTATCTTAGATCTCACAAAAATGCATAGTCATGGAGTCCCCTGCACTCCTAGTAGTCAAGTTCTTAAATGTTCCTCTAGAGATAAGTGAGCAGGTGAGTGAACACTCTGTCCTCGTAAGTAAAGAACAGTGAGGTAGTCCAGCACCTATAGTTATTTGTGACAGTATGGAGAATATTTCCTGAGTTCTAGTCAATGGCTGTTATTACAGTTATTGTAGTTTGCTTTAGAAGCACTTAGTTCATTCCCCTAGATTAGGGCTTGGCAAATGTTTTCTGTGAGGGCCCAATTAATTATCTTGGACTTTATATGCTTACAATGGTCTCTGATCTGAACTCTTCTCCTTTGCCATTGTAATACAAAAACAGCCATGGGCAACATGTAACCAAATACATGTATATATGTTTAATAAAAATCCACTTTATACTAAGATGGAATGCTGGAATTGGCTTGCAGACCATAATTTAATATTTCTTAATCCTAGATGGTCTGATTCATTTGTAGTTCTAAGTTGGCCAGTAATTAGCAATAGTTCACAACAAGTGGCTGTACGYTCCTGCCATGTGAGTCTTGTTAATTTGATGCGGTGTCATTGACTGGATTACTTACTGAAAGTTTGCAAAGGTAAGTGGGAAGTAGGGAAAATTTGAACTCTTGGAGATTAATGTCAAAGCACCTTGAAGTCCTTGTATTTGCTGAATGAAGCTCATTGAGTTTTCTTTGCTGCTGTAAACTAATCAGGAATGAAAGTAATGAGTTGTTTGCCTTGATGTGTAACCAAGGCTGCCCTCAACCTCCCTGGTGTTGGGATTTCAGGTATGCATCACCAGGCCTGTCACAAGTGAACGGTTTTGCGTGAGTATTTCAGGACACAAGACATGTTTACAGTGATTTGTTGGCTTTTGCCATATAAAGACTTGAAAAGGGTTTTATGTTACTCTCATTTTATTGAAACACTGACCACTAATAAACTCAGAATAAAGGAGAGATTTTGTTTTTATTTCATTTTTAAGGCAAGGTTTTTTTTTTKTTGTTGTTGTTGTTATTGTTGTTGTTTGTTTTTAAATAACCCCTGACTGTCCAAGAACTTGCTTTGTAGATCTGGCTGCCTCTGCCTCCTGAGTGCGGTGATTGAAAGTGTGAGCCATCACTACCCAGCTGAAAATTTTAATTCAAATAACTTTAGTTGCACTACTGTTTTGTCAGTGAGGGTAACAACACCTGTTGGGTGGCACTGTCAGCTCTATAGACCTAGGCATTTTCAAAATGTTCATAGTTTTCTAAAATAACTACTGTCATTAGAAACTATACTGAGGAGACTTAATAACCCACATACACAGTGCTGTTCAGACTGGAAATTGTACATCATTGTATTAAGTCTCAAACTTTACACAATAAGAGGAACAGAAAGGCCTGTGTGTAACAAGAGGTGTGGTTGATGGAAATAGATAGCATTTACTTTTGAACAGAGTAAATTTAAGTCTTTGAATACTCGTGTGACTGCCACTCAAGAAGAATAGAAGTATTCTGTATTAGTCTAAGGTGGGTTTGTTAGTGTTGGTTTTTTGCTTGTTTGTTTGTTTTTGGCCTTTAGTCCCAGCCTATGGGAGGTAGAGACAACTGGATCTTTGAATTACAAGCCAGTTTGGGGCAAGTTCCAGTCCAGCCAAGGCGATGTAGTGAGAGGAGTAAGAAGCATAAGGTCTGGCCTTTGTTCAGTGGGGTATGTGGAAGTTTCTGGTGGTAAGAATGGGCTGTGTTCTCATCAGATCACTGGAAATGTGCAAGCAAAAATGGGATCAGTGATTCTCCAAGTAGCAGTGATATCAACCAGAAATGTTTTGTGAATAATCATGTATGTGTATACACATATATTTATAGGGACAAAAGCCAGTGGAATTACTATAATTAAATGTAACTTCATTTATATTTCAAATCAAAATGCCTTTTAAACAACATTAACTGTTAACAGGTTATAAATTGTTAAAATGATGCTTAAAACCTTAGGCTAATTCTTTAAAGATGTCAATAGAAAGCAAACTTTTACCAGTTCCTAACACAAATTGAAGATTTGTTTGTTTGTTTGTTTTTTTAAAAAATGACTGCTTTCTCAAACAATCACTTCTTTACACTGAAGGACAGCCACATCAGTGTCAGRAAAGTGTACTCAACTGGAAGACTGTAACAGTGTCAGAGTGTTACAGGAAGTGACAGCAGCGGGCAGATAAACTCGAGTCATTTTCTTACTACGGTGAACACTTAATAACCTGTAAATAGGATCTCGTTGCGTGGCACACTAGAGACTGTCCTGTTTTATAAGTGCTGATCCTTGAGAACTTGGCCTCTTTAAGATTGGTATGGATGGAGTCTGTCTGCTTAGCTGTATCTGAATTCTTAGTACTATGTGAAGAGGTTGATGTTTCTAATACCATTTATTCCAGGGTTCACAGGTGATTTCAGGCTGGTTTGTCTATTGTTTTTCTATTTTTTCTTTTCTGGGTGTCCCCCACCCCCATTTTTAATGTTAGTAGAAGGTTTTGGCTGTTACCTTACAAAATAATAGGAAGAAATWTAGAACCAGTTCTTTCTATTTTGAAAGCCATAATATAATGCATTTATAGTTTTTTGGTTAATAAGTTATGTTCAGGTGCAAAGTTTAGTTTGTAACTTTGATATGATTATGCATATTATCTCTTTTACCCAAATAGTGAAACCAAAGGGAACATAAATGCCATTATTACAAAGCAGTTGAAGGCCAACAATATTCAAACATATAAGTAGGACCTGAGTTCTGATCTTTAAATCTGCCAACATAAAATTCTGAAAAAAATTAAAAATTTACTTACTTTGATTCTGAATTTCTGAACTCAATATGTTATGTTTAAATAATAAAAACTAAAA
>BDUI01007474.1:0-15867 GCA_002335545.1 Apodemus speciosus
CTAACCTGGACTTGCTCCCGGGATCCCTTTCTCTGCTTCCTATGTGGTGGGAGCTAGGATACTTAACATCCTAACTTCATTCTTTGAACAATCTTAGAAGACATTTACCATGTCCTCTTTTACTGTAAAATGAAATGTAGCACAGTGGTGAGCCATTTACCTATCATGTGGGTGACCCTGGGTTTGATCCTGAGCATCAAACAGACATGCATATACAAGCAAAATCAGGCATATTTAAAAAATGTTTTTATAATATAATAAAGTATGTTTTGTTCTGTTTTCCCTCCTCATCTTAGTATAGGACATCACACCAAGAAAGGTTCTAGAGGCTGAGATAAATGGAAAAATCGAGGCTAAAATAATCTTACAATATTGGTAGGGATGTAATACAGCACAGTGGAAGAACATTTTCACATGCAAGGTTTGATGTTCAGTACCACCAAAAAAGGTTTTTATTTTTTAAATTTTTTTAAAATTTTGGTATGAAGGGGCAGTGATGCTACTGTTGACAAGATCATATTGAGCTCTTAAAGTATAATGATGAAAACTACAACAGATAATTGAAGAAATGCATTAATATTTTAAATGTGCTGAGAACAACATATTGAATGTTTTGATCTTCAAAATAAAATATTTTCTTAGTTGTTTTTACTCTGTGTTCTAAGGATTTCCCAGTAGCATTGAGGAAGGCACCAAAGGATTACTGAGAAGTTATTGAACTGGCCATCATATTTCAGATAATCATTTTTTTCATTATCAGTCATATGGATAGTATTATATTATGGAACTTATCATGTTGGTAGATGTGAAGTTGATATTGAAGGGGCAGGTGGTGAAGGCAAACAGACAAAATAAGGTTATACTTCAGATGAGAGGCARTGTATCGTTGATTGACAGAAGCATGGCCTATTTGATCCTACTGTATTCATGAATATATTGCAAACTAGAGTCTTAAAGGCAATGCTTTGCTCTTTGAAAACTTTAATATGCTGCTAAGATTCTTTAAAAGACATGTTTATTGAAAATTGTCTGCAGTTGAGGTAATGCCAGTTTAAATTTTCTTGTAAGTTCTATTGGTTTGATACTCTTAAATAACTCTTCTTTCTCAGATGTGTTGGGATGGAACCCAGCGCCTTGAGTATGTTAGGCAAATACTCTACCAGCCAGCTGTCCTCACAGCTCTGTAATTGTGAATGATTTAGCTTAAAAGATTTTGGTGACGGTACCCTCTTAAATTTGTCAGTATTATCTCTGTGGATGCTTTTGAGTTATTAATGTTAGCTTAAGCTTCCCATATTTGAGTGAAAATTGAAAGAAAACATCATCAAACTTCTTAACATTTCTCAAACATTTAAAAAATATCTTGAGAAATAGTTATTAGATAGAAGATACGAAATAGATAAGAGATTGAAAATTCAGACTTTTCATTTTTTTTTTTTAAAGACAGAAGTTATAATGTTCAGTAAATTTAGCTAAACTCATTTATATGGGGAAGAGAAGTGTTCGCCTTGCCAGTAAGAAAAATTCATGCTTTAATTTTTTATTGCTTTGTAAATGACCCTCTATTCTTGAACTCTTTTCTTATTTTTGTATAGTCTATAAATGAATCATGGTTTTGAACTTTTTTTTACATCAGTAATAAAAATGAAATTTGATGGGTTAGTAATGAAGGCTCTTTTCATAAAAAGTCATTTTGTCATGACAGTTTTCATTAACTGTAACTATGTTAGCAAAATAGAAGCCATAAAAAGCATTTCATTGTGTGTTTTGTGCTAATTGTATATTTTTTAACACTAAGGGCTTTTCTAAACCACAGAAATTTCTTTTAACTTAATCTGCCCTTGGATTAAAAAAAAAGGTTTTTGGTGTGTATTTATCCTATTGAATACAACATTCTCAGATATAAGAGACTATCTTTTCACATATATTTTATTATCTGGTCACCCTAAGCAATGGCTAATACTTTATATAAATAAATTTTATCATCTGTTTATCATTAAAAGGCCATCGTTACTGACTGCTGACTAATGATTTGGCCATTTGTTAGTCAGCTTTTCTTATTAGTCTTCATGTTAAATGAGAATGTTTTATGGCTGGAAACATAGCCCAGTACAATACTATCTAGCATGCTTTCGCAGCATGCCTGAGACCCTGGGTTTAGTCCTCAGCACCACAAAACCCAAAACCAAGCAAACAAAAGCTTATGGACATCTTGAAATGTAAGTAGTGTTTCTGATTTGCATGTTTTATTAAAGAGTTATTATGTTGTCATTGTTTTTACTATTATTATTATCAGTTAAAGACACTAATTTGGCTAGTGATGAGAACTAGTTATAATATGTAAACTGTTTAACTGGTAATTGTTTTTTTTTTTTTTTTTTTGCTGTTCTTCAGTTGGAATAATGAATTATTCTTTATAGATTTTCCTCTGTATTAGTGTTCTACAGAGCAGGAAAGTCAGTAGGGCACAGGTATAGACATGAGTATGTGAGAGGAAATTTATTTGGGGAATTAGCTTCTTTGATTATGGAGGATGAGATGTTTCACACATAACATCTATATAACTGTCTATAACTTGGAGACCTTGGGATGACCTCGTGGGCTCAGGCCAAATCTGAAGTTCTGAAAATCAGAGAAGCTGATGTTTCAGTTCAAGACTGAAGCGCTTAGAGAACCCACAAAATGACTGATATAAGTCTCAAGAGTCCAAGGATTGTAGTTCCGGTGTCCCAGGGCAGGAGGTAAGGAGGGAAGGAAGCTGACAAAAGAAGGAAGAGGGAGGAAGAGAACTTGAATCTTTTCCATTTATTTTCTTGTGGTAGGGTGAGTGTTTATTTCATCTTATATTTTATAGTCCACCATCAGAGGAATTAAAGGAAAAATTTAAGGTAGGAAACTGGAGGCAGGAACTAATCATAGAGGAATTCTGCTTATTGGCTTGTGACCTGAACCCACAGGAATAAGGGTCCTTCCTGATCAGGTGTTGAAATGGGGGAGAACTAGGGATGAGAAGATAGAGAAGACAAGAAGCTGGAATAAGGAGGTCTTGCTAAGCTGGTAGCTTATGCTTATGCAAGTTTATTAAGTGCAGTGTCTTTTATATGGGAGAAATTGACTGAAGTCAGCAAAGAGAACACAGGATACTCAGGCACAGCTGCCTTAGGACTGATAACTACAGCCCTTCAGTAGGGAAAGCCAGATTCCTGCCTTTGTCAAGTCTGCCCAGGTTCCATTTGGACTTTTATCAGAGCCTCCGAGAAAGCTTTGGACTGGTCTGGCCCCCAAGAGAGTTGTTCCTATACAACACAGGACTGACCACAATGGGCTTGGCCTTTAGGTCAAATTTTTATTTCCTCTGGTCCCTTAGTTGATTGYGGGAAAATAATTTCTAGTCTCTTTTGGAATCACCCTCACAGACACGCTTACAAATCACATCTTACTAGTTCTCTTAGTAGCTCTTGATCCAAACAAATTGACACCTAAAATCATTATACTCCCCTGAAAAATGTCTCCATCTTGCCATGTGTTTATGTTTTAGAAATCATGGACTACAGATTAAAGACAAATATTTATATTTCAACATACTGTTTTAGATTATCTTTTGTACCATAGCTAATTGACTTATTGGTCTGTAGACAAAGATTTGAGTTATAAATGAAATGAATCAATTGGATTTTGTTTTTCTTTTTGAATTATATAGCAACTGTTATGCAGATCAGCTCTCTCTCTCTGTGTGTGTCTCTCTGTGTGTGTTTCTGTGTGTCTCTGTGTGTCTCTSTGTGTGTGTGTTCTAGACCTCTGCTGTCTTTACTGATACTCACCTTATTAAGTGAGTCAGGGCTTCTCTCAGTCTAACCGGAAGCTCACCAATAATGGCTGTGGCTAACCTAGACTTGCTCCAGGGATCCCTGTCTCTGCTTTCATGTGATGGGAATTAGGATACTTAATCCTAACTTTATTCTTTCAACAATCTTAGAAGACATTTACTATTTCCTCTTTTACAGTAAGATAATGAGGCAAGAAAAAGTTAAGCAACTTGTCCAAGATTACTCAGATGATAAATTGTAGAATTGGGAGAATCTACCTGACTTCAAGACCTAAACGTTTTTTCTACACCACCTGTTTTCACTTACTGTGCTGTAAATGGTTGGTATCCCTTATTTCCTTTTCTTCCACCCTACCCAGTCGATAAAATTAGATCCTGGAGTACAATGACAGTTTTAYATTCATCTTTGCTTTATTAAAGCCATTTAGGTATTTAATAATTTCTTTGTTCATTTAAAATGGGGGGGGGTCTCAGAATTACCACATATCACTAAAGTGTCTTCTAATACATAGTTTTTAGCCATATCTACAAATACTCCAACAAGGCCACACCTTCTAACAGTGCCGCTCCCTGGGATGAGCATATACAAACCATCACACCTTCTGAGTCTGGGATTATAGGCGTGTCCCATAGCACCTGGTTTATAGCCTACTCCAGTTTTTTGTGCATGCCTGGAAAGCTCTACAATAATTGAGGTGCACTCCAGGCCTCACAGGACCCTTATTTGAATCTGTTAGTCTTTAATCTTTGTATATGCACTTCCTTGCAGTACATTCAAAATTGCCTTACCCTATGCTACACAGTGCCACCTGCTTGTGTTTTAGGTTTATGAAAATGACAATATGGCTCTTACATTTCTCCTTTTTAAAAATACGAGTTATTCTGGCATGGACTGATCTTTCAAACTGTTGAGATGGGAGGTTTTTTTAAAAATTATTTTTATTTTAATGATGTTTCTATGGGGCTATATGCATGTGAGTGCAGTGTGTGCTTTTAACCACTGAACCGTCTCCCCATCCCTTGAAGAATGACTTCAATCTCCTGTTTTGGGAAGAGTCACTTCTTAACACACATTTGTTGTAAAGTCTTTAAAACACTCTGTCTTCAACTGTACTTTGGGGGAACATTACTTAATCATTTTGTGATTATTAGCTGGGATGTGTTGTTGCCTTTTTCTGTAGTTTCCAGGTTGAATTAATGTTGAATTTACTACCTAATACAGCATCTTTAAAATTCTCATTTTGATAGTCTTATATTTTAAGTCTAATTATCCTAAAAACCCATTTAACTATATTTGCCTAAAAGATGATGGGTTTTAAACTTAGTGTATTGGTTGACATCATTGAGATAATCAGTCCTGTGTCTAGTTTATTTCTTGTTTTCCTTTGTGTTATGTAGTAACTTGATTGTTTAAGATCAACCAAGTACTTGTTTGAACATTTTATTATATTGCTCGTATTTGCATTTACAACTTTGGCAGAAAGTCATTTGAATTTGGGGATAGACTGACTGCACGTGTGTCTTATTCGGTTCTCTGACACTGTCAAAGTAGTGCTAGACTGAAGAAATGACATCTATGAGCTTTTAGAATATAGTTGCCTAAGGATAAACTGAGTTTGACTTCATTAGTCCACAAATGATAGGTTTGTGTAGAGTTATTATAGCATTAATCAATTTGATGGATTGGAAAAATGACAGAATTGAAGTGGCATGTGATATTAGTGCCTATTATTCTACAAATWWTGTCTTCACCTACGTTCATGTGCCAGCAGAGTCATGTTGTACATCAGAAATACAGAATTTTAAAACATGAGAAACCAACATCAGAGGGGAACTTTTTTTTTTTCATGGCCTGTCTCTTGTCTTCTTATATTAGATCAAGAAATGGGCCTTGGAATCTAGACTTTTTTTTATTAGGTCACCACTTTTATAGTGTGAAATACCCTGAATGAATGGGATGGAAAGATCATCTGCCACCAGAATGACTTAGCACTTCACTTGACACTGAAGACACTACAAGTAATATGTAAATAAGAGACCTAATAATATACTTCCATGGATTTATATGCTACCAGTCATTTCAGTAGTGTTCTAATGGGCTACTTGTAAAGAATATTGATTTTTTTAGGATTATATTTATTGATAAAGCTTAAGGATAGCTTAAATACAATTAAAATAATGTTGAGAAAATATTTGTATTTTGATGTTTTTAATCACTGTCAGAACCATTGTTTTGTGGGTCTAACTAATTTAAGAATTGTTTATTTAATTTAATTTAATTTTTTAAACTTAAAAATTTCGGTTTTATTAAGACAGTGTCTATATGCCACCTATGCTAGCTCTGGTGCTTATGGATCCCCTTCTGACTCAGCTTCACAAGTGATGTAATTATAGGATGCACCCCACCTGCCTTGCTCCTTTTTAATTTTGTTTCGTCTTCCTCAACATAAATACATAAAATGGTACAGAAAGTCTATTTTGAAAGTTTAAGAAATACCCAATTGCATAAAAATAACCCTTCTTTATTCCCTAAAGACTAAAATATAGAGACATCCTTTTTTGCTCTTGGTAAAGGAAGACACTAATAATCAGGGCATTGACTAGGGCACAATAGAAAGTTGGTAAAGCACTGACTAGCTTTTCAGTAGCACTAATTGGGATATGCACATAGAGTGCTCTGACTTAAGTCTAGTTCTTTTTTATTTTGTATTTTCAAAATAGAATACATTTCTTCTTTATAAAAATAATAAAATTGAGTGTATATTTACTTGAATACTGTTAGAATAGCAATTCTATTGTTTTGAATTAAGGATTTGTTTTATGTAGATGAGCATTTTGTCTGCATGTGTGTCTGTGTGTCTRGTTGCCTACGGAGGTCAGGAAGAGGGCTTTGGCTCCCTTGGAGCTGGAGTTTCGTACCATGGTAGTGGCCCACCATATGAGTTTTGAGAACTGAACCACAGTCCTCTACAGCAGTAACCAGCACTAAAATTACTGAGCCATCTCTCTAGACCCCAGTAATTCTAATTTTTAAAATGTAAATTAGAATGGACCACTAAGAGTGTCTTTGTTTTAGCATGAAAAAGATATGGTAGCTTTTAATCTTAGAAAAAAAAATCTCATTTTTATTTAGTGTATGCATGCATGTGCACACCCTCATTCATGCTAGAGCACAATTGACGAGATTAGAAAATAACCCTTGGGAGCTGGCTCTCTCCTTAAACCAGCTATGTCCCGGGGATTGAGTTTAGGCCAGCCTTTACCTACTGAACCATATAGTAATTTCATTTTTGAATGAATGAATTTCTCCATAAGCAGGCAGTATGTGTCTGTGTGTGCCTGTACATGTGCATGTGTGCATGTGGAGGGCAGTGGTTGACATCAGTTACTTTCTACCTTATTTTATTTTATTTTTTGACAAGGTTTCTTACTAAACCTGGAGTTTGCTGGTTTGGTTTCCTGGCCAGCCAGCAAGCCCCATGGATCTCCTGCCTGCGTTTCCTGCATTGTGATTAGAAGCATGTGCTCAAGTACCAAGCTCTTTAAATGGCTGCTGAGTGTCAAGCTCAGGTCTTCATGCTTGGATGGCAAACACTATCAACTGAGCCATTCCTCTAGCTGCTAAAGCAGGTTGTTTTACTTTGGAATTCTTTTTTGTTTTGTTTTGTTTTGTTTTGTTTTGTTTTGTTTTGTTTTGTTTTTCAAGACAGAGTTTCTCAGTGTAGCCCTGACTGTCCTGGAACTCACTCTGTAGACCAGGCTGGCCTCAAACTCAGAAATCCACCTGCCTCTGCCTCCCAAGTGCTGGGATTAAAGGGGTGTGCTACCACTGCCTGGCTACTTTGGAATTCTTACAATAAATAGGTTTATTGTTGTAATTATTTAATCTCAATGGGGGTTTCTAACCCACCTTTGATCATTCAGTTCCCAGATAAAGATACAGAACTTTTATATTTATAATAAGCCTTTATCAGCACTAGAGCTGGGCAGTTATCTACCCTCTATGCTATTATGTTTACTTCCTGCCAATAACCCTGAGATATGACTTGTCATATTCCATCTGGGTTGCTCTTAACTTTTATTAGCCAGCCTTCATGGCCATGTATCCAGGACTCCACCGCACCTTCTCTCTCCACTTCCCCCTCCTTCCCTGTGGTTTCTGCCTCAGACCCTAAGCCCAGGAACTGAAACTTTGCCTCTCTCTCTTCTGCTCAGTCATAAGCTGGAGGCATCTTCTCCAATCAGGGATAACTTGGGGCGGGAGATAAGGTTACATAGTATCACTTGGGTTACTCTGTGGGTAACTAGGCTTGGGGGGGGGGGCAGTATTTAGTATTACAATACATAGCAAAAGACCAAACTTCAATGTAGATTAGCTTGAAATGGTAATTAGACAACAAATTAAAACTTGATAAATTCAAATTTAATATTCTGGCGTGTGTTATTAAAACTTCTGTGATTTGTTTGAAGCAACTGAGAGTCCAAGATTTTAACAAATAACTTTTCAGGACTATAGAAATAAAATTGAATCAAAGAATTTATTCCTTAGGAAACTAGAGATAAAATATTGACCTAACAGTATGATAATATAGAAAATAATGTATGACATAAGACAAATACAAACTATGTGGACAGTACATACAAAAAAGAAATTATATTAATTATAAGCGCCTTCTTGATGGGAGTGACATTGTCTCTGAAGATATCTGATTGAATACTTGCCAGTAAAAAGAATATTACAGGGAAACAATTGGAGCAAATTCATAAAAGTAAGGAAGTCTGAAGTATTCAGGAAAAACGTTGACATATTCTAGTTGAACAGAAAGAAAGGTCTTATTCTTATTGTTAAGTGGTTAGGTAACCAGGGACCCTACTAGTATTCTCTCTACTAATTCATGTATGTTTTTTTCCTCAGCCTTTTTTTTGGGGGGGGGGGTGTCAAAAGCTGATCTTTTCCAAGAAAGAAAAGGATTCTTGTTCAAGAGCACCGGACTATCTGGGTTCTATGGTGAAACTTGAAATTAACTAATTAGAACAGCATTCTGCCGTGTGGGCTAGAGTATATATCTTGTACTATGCAAGACTGATGTACAGAAGAAAATACCTGTAAATTAGTAAATTAGTCATGCATTTCTTACGCAACTATAAACCCTGAAACTTAACATTTCTACTTGACATTTTACATTTAACTACATAGTTTTCATCAGTGTCCTTGTTACTGAGATGAATTCCTATGAAAAAACAAAGCAGAAAGCATTTGTTTGTGGTTTCAGAGGTTTCCAAGCCTAGTAAATTGGCCCCACTACTGTGGGCCTGAGGAAAGGAAGGCAGGCATTATGGAGAACTCAGGGCAGATTGAGGCCACTTTCCAGTGGTCAGATAGTAGGGTAACATGGCCTTCAAAGGTATGTCCCCAGTGATGTACCTCTATTCAGGACCTACCCCTAGTTTATAGGTTTTCCCACAGTAGTTTCAGCTGGCCACCAAACCTTTTAGCACAGGAGCTTATGTGGGGCATTTAATGTTAAAAGCATAACAATCAGATATTAATGCCAAGGCCCAAACTCTATACATGCTGTCTCACTGTTAATGCTTTCTACATCCTATGACTTTAACTTAGGGTTCRCCATTTAAAATCTCACATTCCTATTAATGCAGTATTTCAGGACGCAGGCCCAATAGAGTTAGCAGTTATGGTTGTTGATTCCTTTAATAGATAAATCAGACACACAAAAAGTTTACACTAAGAGTGAAAGTAGGAAGAGTTAAGCAATTTGAAGTTGGAGATCTAAATTGTTTTGTTTTGTTTTTTTTTTAAATGTTTCCCTATTTGGTATTGTTGCCTTATCTTCCTTGCAGTGCCCAGCATAAAATGATGCAGGGTAATAATAAAACCCAACGTTTATCTAACCAGCATTTTCTGTGTGCTAGGTGACATGAATTCTGGACTCACAGCTTGTTTTCTGCTTGGAGACATAACTAAAYACTCAGATTATAAAAATATTGACAGTGATAAGTGGTATAATGGGTGTCTGTGTAAGGGAGTGTTTGAGTAAGTTAGGGAGATCAATAAAGACTTTCTAGGGATAGCTCAACAGCACCATTTGTAGGATATAGTTCAAAATGAAAATTTGAAGCTCTTGCCCACAGCTGTAAAGATTCCAGGACTGGGGCAGCAGAGCACTTTCACAGGTCCGTAGGCTTAGATTTTCAAAACCTACTGTAACCAGGGATCTTAAAGGCTTCAGCCTTCCTGTGAGCCCACTGACCAGAGAGGAAGGGGAGACGGTTAACAGGAAAAGGGGAATGTGGACCTGTTTAGAAGTAGCCCTTTGGGGCGATTCCAAGCTTCATTGTCAGGATATCAGCAGTTCATTCAGTCCAATAGCAAATACCAAACATGAATCAATCCAGCAGAAACTGCAAGGCTCCACTGAATTGGCAGGAGTCAGTAGAAGTGGCAAGAATCAATCTGAATATCATGAGAAATTTTTTGGTGTGTTTYTCTCAATGAAGTGAAGATCAGCGAAGACCAGTGAAGACTAGTGAAGTGTTACAAGATGTAGCAGTGCAAGAGTGTTCACTCACTGTCTATAGGGTTATATTCATATTCTTTCTAAACATCACATGCCCTCGTAAGTGTCCGCTCCAGCAAAACATCATACCCTCTCATATGTTCTGCTTCAGCAAAACATCCTCTCACAAGACAGCTTCCAGAAAAACATCATGTGACACAACTGAGTTTCCTAAGAAATCAGAAATTTCCACTTCAATGGTCCTTCCTGATTGCTGGCTTCCTGATTTAGCTGTACAGGTTATATGTCTCTAAACCAGACAATTAACTTGAGCAAGTGACATTTGAGCTGAGATGTGATGACACAAGATGGGGAAAAGGTCATTCTAAGTAGAGGAAACAAAAAAGAGTTTGGGGCCAGGAGAAATTGTGGTGCATTCAGAAACTGGATGAGGGAGTGACTGGAGAGATGGCTCAGTAGTTAAGAGCACTGACTGCTCTTCCAAAGGTCCTGAGTTCAAATCCCACAACCACATGGCGGCTCACAACCATCAGTAAGGGGATCCGATGCCCTCTTCTGGTGTATCTGAAGACAGTTACAATGTACTTAGATATAACAATAAATCTTAAACAACAACAACAACAAAACTGGATGAGGGCCATTGTGAATGGAACGCAGAGTGGGAAGGGCTTAGGAGGAGGTGTGTGATGGGTAGAGAGTGTGATTTTCCTAAGAGCAGGAAGGATCTGGGGCAGCATCATGTTGAAGGTTTGGATTTTTATTGCAAGAACTGCATATAGGCATAGATTTTTTAAAAAATTTTATTTTGTATATATGAGTATACTGTTGCTGTCTTCAGACACACCAGGAGAGGAAATCAGATTCCATTACAGATAGCTGTGAGCCTATGTATAATTGCTGGGAATTGAACTCAGGACCTCTGGGAGATCAGCCAGTGCTCTTAACCGCTGAGCCATCTCTACAGTTCCTATGGCTTAGATTTTTTAAAACCTATTTTTATTAAATGTTTTAAAATGTTTTACGTTTCTTTTACCCCATCACCCACCAGAGGTAGTGGAAAGGGAAGGTTAATAGAGCAAAGAAGGAAGTTTGTTTAGAAATATTTCTTTGGAGTAAATCTAACTGTGTTGTCAGGAGAGTAGTAGTTTAGTTCACATGAATCAGCAGTGGCAACTCAGTCTGTTCACAAACATCATCTATGAATCAGCAATGACAGATTGATCTAGAAGAAATCTTAAGGTTCTTCCAGTTGGTCAGAGTCTGTAGAAGCATTTAGAATCTGTTGGAACACCACCAGAAGTTTTTTGGTGTGTTTTTCTCTGTGAAGTCACAACAAATAGTAGCATACCAATACCTCCGAGTGTCGTTGGCGAAAACCAGTGTCAGCAAAGCCCAAGGATGACCAGCAAAGAATGACAAGGCATACCAATACCATCCCACATTGTCCACTGTCTGTTGAGCTATATTTATATCCACTTTAAACAGTACGGAGTTCTCAAGCYTCACACTATCCAAACACCACATGCCCTTTTTTCAGGCTGCCTCCAGAAAAACATCACGTGTCTGTTCTTAGCAAAACATCCTTTCACATGTCTGTTTTAGCAAAAACATCCTTTCATAAGACAGTTTCCAGAAAAACATCACATGACATAACTGAGTCTCCAAGGAAACCAGAAATTTCTACTTCAACCACATGTAACTCTTGGTTCGGTTTAGGCATAAGTACCTTGCACCTTAGCAGTATTGAACAATCCTTTTTGCCTAACTTCCATTTTTTACTCTCCTCCCTATTTTTGTTTTTTWGAGACAGAGTTTCACCAACTCCATTTTAAGAAACTATTTTAGTTTTATCTTTTCTAGTTGAGACTCAAAGGATATTTAAAATGGCCTTTCATGTTAGGGAGTGCTTTAGTAGTAGAAGTTGAAAGTACATAGGGGTGATATGAAATATTATTTATTATTGGAAGTAGTTTTGTGGTCTAAACATTTCCAGTCAACTGAAGGACAGCTAAACTCTGAAAATATTTTATCATCTTAAAAATAATTTTAAAAATGCTACAGGTATTATATGTCTCTGTTGTCATCGCAATGCTTTAAAAATGTCTACCTCCCTTGATGCAGAACTCGGGCAGATGATGGCGTAGGAATTGACTTGCTTCACATTGGCAAAGAGAAAAACAGAAAAACTTGTCTTTTTGGACTGAATCTTTTGTCAGGTGTTTACAATAAAAGGCTTTAATGTTATCCACAGCAAGAAGTAGCTTTTATATTTTGCCATATGTGTGTGATAATTGTTAATGATTTTAGATTTACTTTTATCAGTAGTTCTCAATCTTCCAGTTGCTGTGACCCTTTAATACAGATCCTCATGTTGTGGTGATCCTTCAACCATATAGTTATTTCGTTGCTACTTCATAAGTGTAATTTTGTTGTTTTAAATCATAACTGCAACTATTTGATATATGACCCCTATGAAAGAGGCTGCTTGACCTCCCCCAGGGATTGTGACCCACATGTTGAGAACCATTGACTTAGTTAAGAGCTTATTTCCTAGAATGGCACCTCCATGGATCATTTATAGTTATCAACATGCCACCCAACATGGGATTTTCACTTTTGGGATATTTACAGAATAGCACTAGTGATTTTTTTTCCCACATCATACTTTAAATATAATTATTTAGTCTAGGTCACATAGACTGGACTCATATTAATGTTTGTATGCTCTGAGAGGCTTGGGGTGAGTTAGATAGCTTGTCATTTTCTGTATACAGTTTCCCGTCTGTTGACGCATAATACTAGAATTCCCAGCTGTTGAAGTGGCTGCTTAGGTCTCATCATTATACTTGCCTTTTAAAAACTGGTATGTTAGCCGGGTGGTGGTGGCGCATTCCTTTAATCCCAGCACTTGGGAGGCAGAGGAAGGAAGATTTCTGAGTTCGAGGCCAGGCTGGTCTACAGAGTGAGTTCCAGGACAGCCAGGGCTACATAGAGAAACCCTGTCTCCAAAAAACAAAAAACAAAAAACAAAAACAAAAACAAAAAACTGGTATGTTTTATGTGTGAAGAAAATATCAAATGTTTTAATAGAATTTCTTCRTGGGAATTTATTTTCAATAACATATGAGTTGAAATACATTATATATTCTACCAAGCAAAACATTAACCCCCCTCTACCTTAGTTTCCAGCTATACCAGAGCTTTTGTTATTCTGGGCAACTTTGCAGTTAGATAATATGTTGCAAAATTTCTATTGCTATCATATAGGTATATACCCTATTGGATTAGATCTGGAGAATCTTTCATAGTGGAGGTCATGAATTAACTGTGTGTGTGTGTGTGTGTGTGTGTGTGTGTGTGTGTGTGTTGGTTGAGTTTGAACCCAGTACTTTATATATGCAAGTGAGCCCTCTGCTTCTGAGCTACTAGAATTGAAACTTGAGTTAATGTTCACATTATAGCTCATATTATAAACTAATAGAGTAGCAAGTATGTTATGCAAAGCTTGGTACATTGTGGCTCATACAGAGGTACAGGATACAACTACTTCCTCAGTAACTGAGTTTGAATATAATTATCCTTTGGAAATTTATTAATATTATTTCTGTGCTTCATTATGAACAAGGTTAATAGGTTTCTTTTACCTATTACCTCTTAAATGATCCATCTTAAAGAGCTTTACATATGTAGATTTCGTTTAAAATCAACTATTATATTAAAAATGACTTGTTGCTCTGTCAAAGACTGGCTCAGCATAAACACAGTTAGAAAACTATCAATTCTTAGCTACCACAACCCACTTTCTTGCTAAGAACAATCACAGTTGCTGTATTAGGGTTAGTTATATTGGTGTTTTATGTCCTTTACAAAGACTAACTTGGTAAAGGAGATCCTGATAATTCCATATATTCTGTTAATGGAACTATTGCTTTCTAAGCACAGTTGAGCAGACATTATTTAAAATTGAGTGTTTTTCCTCAGCCCTGGAAGATGGTTATTCTCTGTGTATAGATTCTCTATACATGGAATCTTCTGTAGACCRGAGAGTAAGGGTCAGGGACAAGCATCATATGAGGATTAAACTGAGCTTTACTGACTTTGTTTCACACTGTAATGCTGATTACTGCTTATTAGTAGGCCACTTGCCTGTTAGTTTTGAAGGGTGACAGTCCTGAAGTCAAGGCAGTAGAGACCTTCATATTTATTGGGATTCCTATGTTTTTAAAATACTGCTTTAAAAAGAAAGGTGGCAAGGTTGTTAGCAGGTATGTTTGCTTCTTTGATCTAGTATGTGACATTTTACCTTTTTGAAAAGCCTATAATAAAATGTTTTGTACATTGTTTTACTATTTGTTTTGTACTGAATAAAATACTAGTATTTTTGTATGTATGAACAATGTTTTGAACATAGCTGCTTTTAAAGAAGCTAACTTCATTTTTTAAATATCTTTTAATTTGGCAAGATAGTTTCCTTTTTTTTTCTTTGAAAAACATTACCACACAATAAAAAAAATTAAAAACAGCCTAACCTTTGTATGCAGGTTATCATGCAGTCTAAGATAGTATGATTCATTGCTGTAGTTAGTGTCACCTTAACAGTAAACTTTATATGCTTGCTTATGTCCATATTGATGAGCTTGGATGATTATTGATATGCTTTTGTGCCATGTGCTTACTTATCATTGCCTTGTTTTTGCAGCTACAGAACCTTGGCCTGAAAATGCAACCTTGTATCAGCAACTGAGAGGTAGGTTCTTATTAACAATTAAAAATGGTTTTGTATCAGAATACCAACAACAAACTCCCAAATTAAACCAAGCCAGTTGACCAAGTAAATAAATTAAACTCTTGCAGCCCCTAAATGTACTAATATACTTTCCTGCAATGAGAATATAAAACACAAAGAAGGGATTCCTTTGTATAATTTGTCTATGAGGTTTTGCCTAAACTTGTACTTGCCAGTTAAACCAACTATTCATAGCCTATAGGGTCCTTAGTTTATTATTGACTCATTATATTGGCTGCTGTAGGCAGTGTAAAATGATGTGGTTGCAGGAGCACTTGGCAGATTTACTGCACCAATAGCTGAGACAGCAGATTTTTGAAGTCCTGTGGTAAAGTGGGCTCTCAGTAAAAAGGAACTGTTAAAATGTATAGGCTAGGATGGTTCAGGCTCCCTTTAGCAGCTCTTCATATATCATCAGATCACATTATGGACCCCATTTGGGGCTCAGCAGCCTGCTACAGTTGTCAGAAGACTGCAAAGTAATGAAGACTAATAGGCAGCAGCCCCCGTCTTCTAAGCATGGAATTTTTATTGCAGTGAACTTGTCATCTTTCTTTTGTGTGACAGACCTAGACACACTGTGCAATATTAACTGTAAGCTGGCTTATATGGTTGTGAATGCTTTTACTTTTAACTACAAATATTTGAGCAGATACTATTTTACTTCATTTTAATGAAAAGATTTTTTAAAACTTAAAAAAATAACTGTTTTTTAAAAT
>BDUI01007474.1:47894-58820 GCA_002335545.1 Apodemus speciosus
GAGGTCAGATCCACTGACTGAAGTTACAGGCCGTTGGGAGCTGCAGCATGGTGTTGGGGGTGAACCTGAGAACAGCAGCTAAGCGACTTGTAACTACTGAGTCCTCCCTAAAGTGTTTATTTTAGTCCATTCAGCAAAGAGCCATGGTTGTGTTGTGTAAAGTAAGTACTCTGGAGAGAGCAAGCACTGTGTGAAATTTAAATAAAAATTAATCCATAGTAACAACTCTGGTTTCCTGGGGCCACATTTATTATTCTTAATGGGMTAAATGCAGAGGGGCATGTTTTTGGAGGATAATGGGAATTTATTTTGATTCTAATGTTTGTAAGGTATATATATTTATTAAACTGCATTTTATTGTATGTAAATTACAGCCCAATAAAGTTTAATTAAATAAATAATTCTCTTTTGTTCCCTGAAACATAGAAAATAGAGAGATTTTCCTTTTAAAGCTTTGCAGGTAGCTCAGGCTAGTGCCGAGACTTAAGGGTTCGTGAGTGCTGGTYACCCTTGGTTATTCCTCTAGGCCTTCTGTGCTCCGGCTGCAAGAAGACCGTCTGCTAACCGAGCTGCAGCCTGAGGTTACTCGCTCTTTGTTAGGCTTTCCAATACCTGGCTAGTGAGCACTGCTGCTCGGTTTCCATTGTTTCTGTTTTCACTTCAGATTCTGGTCAAACCTGACACTCAGCCGGGGTGTGAGTCCCCTGTACCTGTTTGCTTGTCTCTTACACCACTGTGCAGCTTTTCAAGTGATTTGATGCTATACCACACATTGCTTTTTAGATAAAGTAAAGCAGTTTTTAGTTGAAGAAGTCAGTATCTAGTCTGTGATTCTTGCGAATGTCTGTGGTCATAATAGCTTCATCCACGTGCCTGTATGCCTTGTCCTCGTTGCCCCATGTCTCTCCGTTTAGACTGTAGCCACACACTCAGTCAGAAAGGCAGACAGGCGTTAGAAGTGGGAGCCCTGCCGTGTTAGAACTCATCCTTCCATGTAAGGGCATTAAAACAAAAACTTAAAACTGCTTGTCTGTGAAACACACCGGGGCCACATTCAGCTGATTGACTCCCTTCACAAACCCATTGACTTAGGACTAAAACTGTGAAGTACCAGTGGGCATGGTGGTTTAATTCCAGCACTCAAGAGACAGAGGCAGACAGATCTCTGTGAGTACAGGGCCACCCTTTTCTACCTGGTGTGTGTCAGAGCATCCAGGGTTAGTCAGTGAAATCCCATCTCAAAAAAAAAAAAAAAAGCAATATAAAGGAGTTTGTTGAAGAGGCAAGGGCACTTTCTCTGCAGTTCATCTTATTCTCTGCCTGACTAAAGACCACTGGTGCTTAAGTTGTGTCTAGTGCTAAACAACAGTAATAAAGTTGATGGCATCATGTAGCTTTAGTTATTGGCCATTGTGAACAGCTTTGCTTTTTACCAGTACCAAATGCTAACTTTGCTGTGGCTTGGAGCAAAACTACATTTGTAYGCGATTGCGGTGTTTCAGAAGTAACGGGAGAATGTGTGTAGCTCCCAAACGACCCGTTACAGTGTCTAATACTTGGATAAGAATTCCATTTTCTCATTTATTCTTTGGTCAGTCACCCATTTAATATATATTTAGATGTAGGCAGAAGTGAGTTGGTGGTTTTCTTTTCTCCGAAGGTACTTAGAACTGAGTGTTAGGAGCARGAACACCCAGCACTGGGACCGCAGAGGCGAAGATTGCTGAGATAGGCTTAATGAAGCCTCAGAGGATCAGCTGGGCTGTGGGCAAACGCCTCATTTCCTGTGGATGTCCCCCTCACAAGTGGAGCAGCGCGTCCGCAGTCCTCACAATTATCACCCACTTGTTCTGTGGGTCTCAAGTTGGGTTTTCTTTTTTTTTTTTTTCCCTTGCATTAGTCAGGTTGAAGGATTCATGGTATTAATCACGAGTGAAGTTGTTATTTATCACCTGCTGGGTGAGAAATAATAATTTTGGCAGGAGTGGGGCAGCAGGCCAGAGGTACCAAATTAAGTAAAACATCTAAACACTAGCAAGGATCATTTCTCTGATTAATGAATTGTTACAAAGAAAAAGCGCTACTCATTATCTGGTCTCACCAATACAGAATGGGGCGTGTAAGAGGAGACGGCCAGCTCGCTCAGGCCAGCTTTTGTTTGTTCCATTATTTCCCCCTTCTACAGAATTGTGCTGCAGTCACACCAGCTTTTGGGTTTCTTTGTTGCCAAAGTACAGAAATGGGAAAATAACTTGTTTAAACATTACATTAGAAAATATTAAGATGGTTATTGAAACAATTTTTTTTCCGAGACAATGTCTTAGTGTATCCTTGGCTGGCCTAGACCTCTCTGTAGACCAGGTTGACCTTGAACTCCAAGAATCCACTTGCCTTACTGGGATTAAAGGTATGTACCACCACAAATGGCCTAAAATTATGACTTTTTTTTTTTTTTGGTAACTCTTGAGATATTAAAATGATTTTTGAAATGGCATAGGTGAATCACCTTTAAAATGTTTAGTGACCTGAGCTGCATAGAAATCACCCCACCCCTGTTACTATTGATTARGTGAATGGCTTTTTACATGGAGGGCAAGTTCTCTCCACTCAGCTTTTCTTTTGCTTTCTTTTTAATTTTTAGTTTGATATGGTCGCACTAAATTTTGCAAGATAGCCTTGAACTCACTGTGGAGCCCAGGCTGAAATTGAATTTAGAATCCTCCTGCCTCAGATCTTACATAGCTGGAATTAYAAGCATGTTCCAAGACCCAGCTAGGTTAAAATATTATCTAAAAATGCTAACATGTTTACTATTTCTGCTGAGTACACCATTGATGAAGAAGGGCCTACTTGAAAAGGGGTCAGTTTTCATTTGTGCGTTGTTTTTGTTTTTGTTTCTTTTTGGACAATTTCAAAATAGGAAAGTTTGTTTCACTCTGATTCCTCAAGAAATGTTTACATTATAGTGATAATTCATGATGGGGATAACAAGGAGTGGTCTTATCCTGCCTTAAGTAAGAAACCAGAGGGAAAAGCTGAAGTAAAGGTTTCAAGACACTGAACAAGATCCTTCCCTTGAGGCAAACAGCCCTGAGCTTCYGCTTAGAGCATTTCTAGGCTACCCAGAGAGGATGAGAACCCAAGTAGAAGCCAGCAGTCTCCCCGAGTTGAGAATTTACATAGCAGAGTCTTGGAGGGAAGATGTCTGCATAGAGAACTCTGGAGGTCTGGTTTTTTTTTGTTGTTGTTGTTTTTTTTTTTTTTTTTTTTCATCTTCTACCAAGTGTTGCCTGTACCATGCGTATGGAGAAACAAGCCACCTGGGATCCAGCAAAGAACCCTGGGGGAAACCGAGCAGAACAGTCTTGCTCTCACAGAAGGCTGCACACAATCTGAGTTCCTGCTAGAGAGAGTAGAAAGACCACCGACATTACAGAGTGACTTATAGATGCTTCAGAAGGATAGCCTTACCTTAGTGTTCCATGTGGAGAGTGGAGGAAGTCCTGAGTTATTGTSTATTGTCGACATATCAAGGACCCCAGTGCCTCAGACCCATGGTGGTAGCAAAGTCTTCTCAAGGTCAGGTTAAGAAGAATGGCAGAGCTGCCTTCTGATTCAAGTACAGATGTTTACTTATGATCAACCATTAGCTGAAACCAGTATGTCCAGAAACTACCAGCCTCAGCTTCCCCTTATCAGACAACTGCMAGCCCAGACTGTTGCCCTACACATACAGTGGGATTGGGTTTCTGACTTAGCTAACGCTCTGAGTTAGCTATTGGCGTGTCTCCATCAGAACACAAGGTCCACCCAACCCCATCTTTTCTCTACATGTGTCTATTGTTTCTAAACTTCCCAGCATTCTAGGTTAGTCCCTAAGTGTAGCTCATGGTAGTTAAGGCCTAATGAGGTGTCTGCTAATGGCTGAATAGACCCACTAAACAAACCTGGGGACGGGGCAGAGAAGAGATTCCAAGTAACATTTTAAACAAAGCCTTGAATTGGTTAAGGAACATAAAAATCTCTAGTACCCAATAATATAAAATTCTGTGTCTGGAATCCAGTGAAGAAAAATAAAAGGCAAAATGTACAAGGAAACAGGAGAAAAATCAGTTGATAGGACTAGGCGTAGAAATGGCACAGTTAGACAAGGCCATGCAGTGATCATTCTTCATATGTTCGGGAAGGTAAACAGAGTATTGTTAAAACACATCCTAGATGCAGGACTTTGAACATGTGCTAAGGACTGAATACAAAGAAATCAGGATTATACAGTTTGCTTTTCAGAAAGTGTATTTTAATAAGTATTGGAGGTCTTGAAAAATTGTATATTCAAACGAGAAGAAAATAATCCTGAATGGCAGATTCAATTGCTAAACTTTATTGTTGCATTAGAAATTACCTTGTGATTTTTATATCATGTATCTCTATGTGTGTATATATAGTTATATGTGGGAATAAACTGTTTCCTTTTTTATTTGGTACTTTGTTAATGTTTTATAATGCATCTGATAATTACTGTAGATTAATAACATTTCTGCTTCCTGTGGTCTCTAATAGTAGTTATAGAATATTATTTCCATGCACACCCAATCAGAACACAATGTATCAAATGAGACATTCACTTCAGAAATAGTCCAGGAAAAAGAGTGACTTTATTTTAAGCTCCTTTGACAATGATTAACATAGAAGATTATATATAGTACTTTAAGTAACTAACTTAAAAAAAAATCAAGTCAGAATCATCTTTAATAGAAGGGTCACCTAGGATGTCTGTATTTGGTCTCCTGTTACAGTACCAGGGTTGAAACCACAAATATGAAAACTGTCGACTAACAAAACTCAGCTAGTGCTTCCAAGACCTGAGAACTGAGCTGCCGAGTGACCCATTTATACTCTCCTGGGGTATATTCCTGAAGGAATCCAAGTCAGGATATAATACAGATACTGCAAATTTGTGACCAAGAGACCAAAAGTGGCAGCAAATGTCAYGGATAGCTAAAGCAATGTGGTTGACACAAACTTCCTCTGAAACGGCCATGGAAGATGAATTTAGAAGTGTAAATTTGAACTRGATTACAAAGGGCTTTAAGTAATTTAGACCTGTAGGCAGCAAATGTTTGGTTTAGATAAACCTGTGGTAGAATTTTAAACATATCAGACAGCTCAGTCCTCTGAGTCTGAGCCTTCTCATTTACAGAGTGGAAATCTTAATACTGATTCTATCCACCTCACTACCCGGTGTAAAGAGCAAATGGATATTGTGGAGGATGAAGTGCTCCAGAAACTCCAGTGTTATTTTTATTGGAGAATAGAATATGATGACTTGACTGGCTCTTAAGCAAGAAGTAGTACCTGCCACCTATAACCAACTGACAGACAGACAGACAGACAGACAGACAAAGGTCATTCTATTACGCTTATGTAGCAAGTGCCTGAATCAGAAAGATATAAAGAAAAAAGAACATAGAGAAGCCAGTTCTGAGAAAAGTTTGGAAGGAAAGGCTAACAGAGATGAAAGGTCATTGGATGTGATGTAAAGATGGGGTCCAGAGAGAAAACGAAGGACATTTTGAGAGATTAGCTTATCAGTTTTGGGTGTGTTGAGCTGGACATGCAACGGGAGGTCTCCAAGAGAGTTTAATTGGCACTGATTTTTCAGTAACCGTGTACTTGGTACTTTAAGGCTGTAAAAGAACAAAGGGCCTGGAAGGGGGAGTCTTGACAATGCTCATTTTATAACATGTAAATTGAGCTTGTCAGGGTAAGCTCCTAGGGGGTTGCTGCCCACATCATACAAACTCCCTAAATCTAATTTCACAAAACCCACCACGCTCATTTTCCTTCTAATTTTATTGCTAACATATGTATGCTCCGTTTTTTCCATTTTGCCATTAATTGAAAGAGTAACAGGTAATCACAAATGGCAAATATGGATGGGAATTTTGTTAACGGCCTTTTTTTTTTTTTTAAGTGCTGTTAATTGAACTCAGAGCTTCACGTGTGCCAGACAGACATTCTACCGGCTAGCTCCGGCCCCGCCCATCGCCTGTTATTTTCAATTGTGTGTGTTTAATTTCTGAAAATGGTGTTGCAACACCAAGACACCTTTAATGGCTCTGGATTCCAAAGCAAACCTGGTCTGATGTGTGGCGTTTGTTTTTTAGAATACTTAAGGTTTTTTTTTTTTAATTTTATTTTAACTTTTTTCCTTTTTGACAGTTTTGTGTATATACAATGCAGTGTTTATTCTTATCCCCTACCTTCTCTTACTTCTTTTCTATCCTTATCTTCACCCTCTCCCTATAGATCTCCCCTCCCCCCCCTTTTTTTTTAACATTTGTGCCTTTTGTTTTGTTTTGTTTTACGACCGTCTGATTTTAAACAGGAAGCTCTGTGTAAATGAAACCATCCTTTGGAGCCTGGTGGGCTCACTGTTATACAATGAAAGCCTCTTCCCCTCTGCAATTGGCTGCTGACCGATCTAGCGCAGGCGCAGTGCAGGCAGCTGAAGCTGCGGGGGTTGGGGGGGATCCAACCTGCCATGGCTGTATTGGCCTCTGAAGATAGCATTCCGAATCTCTTTTCCCTCTCTGTCGGCTCTTATATTCTTTCCGCTCTTTTATATTCTTTCCGCTCTCATCCCCAGCGTCCCCCCCCCCCCSCCCACCCCCGAGCAGTCAGGCAAGAGGGAGCGGTATGGATGTCTTGTTGAGGGCTGGGCACTACGCCATCATTTATTCTAAGGCATGTTAAACACCCATAAAGCATCTGCATTTGCCACCTTTCACTGTCTGCATCCAGAGCTGGAGGTGCCAGTTTTGCTTTAGAACTTAAGTTTGAATTAAAATTAGAGACTTGGACCAATCTTCAAAAATCCATATTTGGAAACTTTTAAAGTCTGAATACGTTCAGTGGCAGAGGAGGAGAATTAAATACCGCACATCTTCATCTAGGGAGTTTATGTCCATGTGAATTTTATAGTAAAACCCATCTGCTTCTGATTAATTTATACTCCACCCAGAAAAATGACTTTGTGGATGTTATTTGGTGTCCAAACAGATTCCATTGGGACTGTCTTCAAAATCCATAGTTATTCCTCTCTCTCGTTCCCTCTCCCTCACAGATAAAGATGGAGAATAGGAAGGTGGGAGAAAAATGCCGTGTTCTATTCAGAAACRATGTCTGGATTCAAAAGGAAAAGAAAATGTTCCTTAAAAGCAAAAGTAAAACTTGCAATCTCAAGAATTCAAACAAATTAAATATTTAAAAACATTTACYTTGTKTATCTGTGTGTCTGGGGTGCATGATCATRTACAGATRTGACACACRGATGTGAGAAAACTCTGTCGACGTGTTCCTGAAGCTACAGTGATCTACAGAGGTGCTGGCATATCGTGGCACTTTGTAGGAAGGAGTCCAGGTCTATAGCAATAGCAAATCCTCAAAATGAATTGCATCTGCTAGTTGCAGCAGGAACCTGCTGTGTTTACAACCGGGGATAACAAATAGGCCCTGTACACTCTTTTCCAAAAGAACAAAACACAGGTCATTTCTAAGGCATTTGGCACAGCAGTCAAACAGGGCCAACAAGCTTCCCCCTTTATCAAAATATATTCATTCCTGTGTTCAAATTGCTGTTTTTGAGTCCTAAATCTCAACCCACACTAATTTCTGTGGGTCAGACTTTGACCCTGATTGGAAGGAAATCTGGAGTCAGATATTCACAGCGGAGCGTTTCCACCTTCCCGCGTGTCAGAAGCCATATCGCTGCAAATGCCTCACACACCTAGGAGTGCGGCTTGTGGAACTGATGAGGTGAGAGCGTTGCACAGCGGCGCGGGCCTGGTAATCACAGGACTGAGGAAACACATACATCATCTGCCACACAGGTTGGCATTTCAAGTAAAAAAACCTTCACACAGTGTAAGGTGTTGGACAAATGATGGCCACATGCATGTTTGTCTGGGTGCAGATGGCTCAGTGTTCTCAGAGAGGAGAAAGCTGAGCTCGGCTCTTTTTTGCAGACAGTTTAATATTGGTGACACAGTTTATGTCCTCTGCAAAAACAATAATGGAACGGAAGGTGACATAAATTATTTGCAAATCGTTTGACATATGCAGGGCACTGTCCTCGCAATAATCACCATCAGTCTGTCAGTTTAAGATATGAACCATGCCACAGCCATTTTATATCACTGTGTTAAAGCTTTCACATGCTGTAATTTTACAGATTTGTTCTGTGGGGATCCACAGCAACACAAATCATATTGGATTGTGTTTAGTCATGTATTGTGTCGTGCACATTGCTTAGATAAAAACAAAAGCACACATTCCATAGGATGGGGGGGGGGGTTTGAGGTAGTCTCTTCCATTTCCAATCTTTGTAAGTTGGTGCCCGAATAAAATTCCCCATCAATACGATCACTCAACTTGAGTTCATTTCTCAAGTTAAGTGAGGTTATTTATGGGAGTGTTAGCTTTCTAACTACCAAGCTATCCAGACTGTACAGAATTAAAATTGGCGCATCACAAGGATATTTCTTAACTATGTTTTGTAATAAAGTCACAGTACGCAAGTACCCAACATTATGTCATAACCTCCCATTAATTTTGTATAGGACATTATTGTATATATTTTCAGCCCAAGACTATAACTGCAAATGGTGATGACCTAGCAGGCTATGTTATCCTTGTGTCTATTGTGTGACTGAATGCCGTGTGTCACGTTTTACTTATTGTGCACTTGATGCCAATTGGTGTTGAGAACTGCACTTTACAGTGTAACCATATGGAGCAAATGTTTGAACTGTGTYCGAGTCATTGCTGCATCACACATATTTGGAGCAATTGATAAATGACCTTTAGAGAGAGTTTCTCAATTTYCCAGAGTTTATAGGAAAACTATAAATTCTACAACATGGCACTCAGAATAAGAGTACGGAATTTTCAAGAGAAATATGATTTGTTTTATTTGGCAAAGTTACTTCCACTCTGTTATGTCAACAAAGCTGCATCTGCCGTCTCTCATTACACAGCCCCTTAAAAAAGATTTATTGCGTTTCCATCTTTGAAATAATATTTACTCATATGGCAGGTAGCCACGACCRGTATGTTCTTCATAATTATCGCTATACTGATAAGTGCACCGAGACGTGCATTTACAGACAAAATGTTTTAACCTGTCTTAAATGGTGCACTTAAACSGTACATCAGGGGATTTGACATTAAGTTTAGATGATTTCAGAAAATCTCTATAGTAGCATTAAATCGGAATATACTTGGCACTTAGGGAAAAAATTAAACGAAAAATTTAAGCATGATGAGGATGCCAATACAATCAAACATTATATTTAAAGGACTAAATGCGAAGACAGAATTGTTTTTATTGTCTTCCAACAAACTTAACCAACCCATTATCCTGTGAGTTGCTGCCAGTTTGCTGAACGGAGCGCTCCACTTCTGTCTTTATCCTTCTGTGGAGCCTGTTCAGCCGGACGTTCGGACTTTCGGACGCCTGGTGGCCCAGTGCCTACCTCCAACTCTCCATGCTCTTTATAAACATGTCCCTTACATTACTTCCCCCAACTCGGCGATCTTACCACCCACACGGTGCTCCTTTCTCCCCTGGAGCTTTTATGCTAATTTATGTTGCGAAACACATCTATGCCGAGGTCAATTCTTTCATCTTTGTTAGCCTGTCAGGTCTTTGAGACCACG
Source organism: Apodemus speciosus (assembly GCA_002335545.1). Lineage (NCBI taxonomy): Eukaryota > Metazoa > Chordata > Mammalia > Rodentia > Muridae > Apodemus > Apodemus speciosus. The sequence continues at coordinate 57,615 of BDUI01007474.1, forward strand.
GTGGCTACAAGAGGCTCGGTAAATATTGGTTGAAATGGATCATTTTCCGCTATTGTTCTTCATCGCAGTTTTGTCGCGTACTGTCAGTAGTTACTGCGCATGCACCATCTCGTTTTCATTTCGCTGCCCGCCGCCTGCTTCTGATCCACATCATCCCTCTGCTAGTTAGTGCTCACCAAGGAGTCCAGGAGGAGGTTCCTGTGCCTCTTCCGCCCCCTGCTTTAGTAGAGTGCACACTTCCTCAGCCCTGTGTCCTGCTTTTGTCTCTCTGCTCTGGCGTACTCCTTGTCCTCTCGCTTATTTCTCACCAGCAGGACTTTACAYATGCTATTGTCTTCATGCCAATGTTTGAAGGTCTTTTCTTTTAATTTAGTTGTGATTTATTTTTTTGTTTGTTAGTTTGACACAGGATCCTTTCTGTAGCCCTGACTGTTCTGGAACTTTGTCTGTAGGCCAGGCTAGCCTCAGACTCACAAAACTCTATTTGCCTTTGCCTCCCAAGTGCTGTGTACCACGATGCTCTACCTGTTGTTACTTGTAATTCTTTTTCTTTTCTTTTTGTTTGTTTGTTCATTTTGAGGCAGGGTTTCTCTGTGCAGCCCTCGCTGTCCAGGAACTTGCTCTGTAGACCAGGTTGGCCTTGAATTTATAGAGAGCCGCGTGCCTCTGTCTCCCAAGTGCTGGGATTAAAGGCTTGCACTACCACCCCCTTGGTGCAGAGGGTGGTGAGAGAATGAAGAAAGAACAGACACAGACGCACATATAGAAAGGCTGGGGTCAGGTGGGTTGTGTGCACTCTGATGGGTGAAGTCAGCTACAGGCCAGCCTGGAACCTCAGCATGCTTGTTCCATTCAGCACCAGGGGAGGGGGCAGCCAGTCTGGGTAGAAGGCGGGGAGGCCAAGCCTGCAAACATCCAGGGAGAGGAAGCTGCACTTGCTCATCTTTGTCTAGAATTCAAACCCCTGGAACGTGGTTACACACGCTGTCGRCAGGCATTCACACTCAGAGCACAAGAAGGCTTTGCTGTGCCGAGCCTGACCTGTACTGTGAAGGCTTTGCCATTCCCTTGGGGTTCCTCAGCTCTCCACACGGTGACAGTACTCGGAGGTCCTGGTTTAGATGCTCATTACTGTGGTTTTACCACAGAACCGTGATTGCACAGACAGACAGACAGACAGACAGACAGACAGACAGACAGACAGAC
>BDUI01007475.1:0-23896 GCA_002335545.1 Apodemus speciosus
CCCAGTGAGCCTCCTATCCCGGCTCAACAGTGATGCTCTCTCTCTTCATGTTGTGGAAGATTTGAACCCAAGTCTCATACTTCCACAGTGAGCACTCTTGCTCCCATTGGGAGTGTGTGTGTGTGTGTGTGTGTGTGTGCGCGCGCGCACGCACTCAAAAGTGGCCACAATTGCCTTCCGTCTTCCCAGTTATAAGGCTAACCTCCCATGTGTGGGTTAATTAAAACAGTTTTCTGTGCCTCAGTTGCATGGGCTCCACCACCACCGGGGGCGACAGCTCCCCCATTGWACAGGGCAGGACTACATCTCTGTCCCACAGAAAGCTGTGCTTARCAGTGCCGTATTACAACTGCCCCCACATTTTAGACAGCACCTCAYGTAGCCCAGGATGACCTCAAACTTGCCATGTAGCCAAGGATGACCTTGAACCCCTGATTTTGCTGCCTTCACAGCCCGAGTCCTGGGAGGACGGGTGTGTGTGTCGCTATTCCCAGTTTGTGCAAGGCTGGGGAGCAAAGCCAGGGCTTCGTGTGTTCTGTGCTGGCACCCGCCTGACTAGGCTGCACCTCCAGCCCCTGAACAAGTATCTCACGAGAGGGCGACTGAGATCCAAGGGAGCCAGGTGTTGGCTATTGTTCTGTCTCCCAGGCCACTTAGCAGAGGGAGAGGATGTGCGTGCTTGCTTGGTTGTATCAACAGGAAAATGCTCGCTCTGCTAGAAAGATACTGAGAGAGTGGTGCGTTTAAAACAAAAAAGGAAGAAAAAGGAAGAAGGAAATCAATTCACCACCCTACCTAACTTCAGAGTAGTTGTTGTTAATGTTTAGGTCTAATTCCTTCCAAAAGAAAATAGAGTTTAATATGTTTTGAATACATAGGGTTTTTTGTTTGTTTGGTTTGTTTTGGTTTGGGTTTTCGAGACAGGGTTTCTCTGTGTAGCTCTGGCTGTCCTGGAACTCACTCTGAAGATCAGGCCGGCTTCGAACTCAGAAATCCGCCTGCCTCTGCCTCCCCAGTGCTGGGATTACAGGCGTGCGCCGCCACTGCCCAGCAATACATAGATTTTTAAGGCATGGATCCTCTTTAACTCTGGCTCCCCTCCTCGACTGAGTTTTCAGACTGTAAATCAGAGGACTTGGCCAACGAGGTGGTGGCGGGGAATACCACTTGGGGAAGGATGGTGCGGAACTATCTGGGGGGCAATACTTGTGGGAATCTTTTCCTAAATGACCCCGGTGTTTTCTGCCTCTCTCTTCCAACGTTGCACAAGTTTGGTCAGGGAGCCAAGGCCAGCCTGAGTTAGGTCTCTAGTCGTGAGAGGGAGACCTCTTGTGGTCAAAAGGGATACTGCTGCTCTGGTGAGGGAGCCCGGGTGTAGGAAGGAGGGGTGGGGCGAGCCTAGCCCTCTGCTTCCCAGCCTGGCAGGCACCTACTCACCCCACTCTAGGGCCAGCCTGTCTGTATTCAAATTCTGATGCTACCGCTTTTTARCAGTAGGCTTAAGAGTGAGTGGCTACATGTCTCAGAACCTCAATTTCACCGGTAAAGCTGGTAGGAGAACACAGTGAAGTAAGCCCTTAGCCCTGATAATTACCAGGGCTGAGGAGGATTTACACTTAGAGTCTCTGTTTTTGCCAACAAGCACAATGATGTTATAAAGTATCAACTGCTGTGATCCCCATTTTTGGGCCGCTTAGGGAAATGGCTCCATTGGCAAAGTACTTCCCACGCAGACATGAAGACCTGGGTTTGATTCCCAGCAACTACACACAAAGCTAGGCATAATAGGGTACCTGTCTCTAACCCCAATACCGAGGCAGTAAACAGGCAGAAAAGCTGAAAAGGGGAGTTCCAATCTCAGTGAGAGACTGCCTCAAAAAGTAAGAGAATAAATGGCTAAGGAGAAGACATCCAACATCATCATCAAGCCTGGCCTTCACACACACACACACACACACACACACACTGTGCATATACACATGCATGCACACACATACTGTGTATACACACACACACACAGAAACAAGCACAAGGTTCAGAGAAGGTGTGTGATTGGCAAGCATGTGATTCTGTCATGGCTTTCATTAAGGATTTTCCTACTCACGGCCTAACAAACCAGCGATATAGCAAAGGTAGACATTATAATTCCTCTTTGGTAGTCAAGAAAGTCAGTTTTTTTGCCCAAGCTCTAAAACTGGAGCCCTGAGCTAGGGGTATAAATCAGTAACAAGCTGTAGCCTAGCATGAGGCCCTTCGCCCTGCTCTGTCCCTAGGCTGCCGTTTCCACCTCTGTCTAGTGCAGACGCAGCTCTCCACTTACCACAGCCACTCTGAGAAGGAGAGGGCCACTGTCAAAGGACAGGTGACTGGTGTGCACAACCACACTCGCTTTATTTAAAAAGAAGTGTAGCAAAGAAGAGAAATCCCTCAAGGGAGTGTGCTGCAGTCAGCCTGCCGGATCAGGAACCACATTCTCAGAAGCCTCGGGCTCCTCATGAGTTTGGGATTTTTGTTTTGTTTTGTTTTTCTGGTTTTTTTTTTTTGTTTTGTTTTGTTTTGTTTTGTTCTGTTTTGAGGAAAGAGCTCACCATGTAGCCTTGGCCAGCCTTGAACTCACAGAGATCTCCTGCCTCTGCCTCTCTCATTCGCTGCTGGGATTAAACGTGTGCACAACCTCGCTTAGCCTAGCCTCACTTGTAAGCAAAGCTCAGAAGAACTGACTAACTCCAGGATGCTTCAGCCAGGCCACTTTCAATCCTTCCTGGGACCATGGCCCCTGGCCAAAGGCTGCAGTTGAAGTGTTGATCTTGGCTGCCCTCCTCAAGCTATTCAGGGCCTGGCTAGTGTAGGCAGGGAGGGGGAGAGACGTGCTCCAGAGGGTTACGGCAAACCCAACAAAGGGCACTTAGAGCACTTGCCATCCTAGGTAAAATATTGATTTTATCCTTGCACTATGCAGGACTGTGGGGATTCCAGGCTGGCCGGGATGGTCCCTGCCCCCTGACCCCCGTGGAGTCACAACCAGGGGAGACAGGGGGTCAGATGGTGTGAGAAAGCTCCCCAGAGCGGGAGCCCAGAGAGCAGGAGACATAGGGTAGGAGTCCCAGATGCTGGAGGGGAAAAAAAAAAAAAGCACCAGTGCTTCGACGTTTGGGATAGTAAGGGTCGATGGCGAGCACAGGGTGGATGCTGGCCTCGGGGCGTGGGACACCRGGGCACTGACGCACACCTTGACCAGCCGCTTCTGGACTTTGGCAGGTGCAGGTGGTCCAGGACCCAGCAACTGGAGGGACCTTCATCCTGAAGGCAGGTGCAGCCTTCCTCTCGGAACTTTCTCAGAGCTCTTGAGACCCMTATCTACCCCCCCACCCCGCCCCCGAGAATGTGCCCATGCTCCCTCCGAAGCTCAAACCTGCCAAGTCCTCTGAGCAATGCCAGGGCTCCAAGACTGACATGCACACACAGTATGCATGGATTGGACATGGATCCCATGGGATTACGGGGGCGAGGGCTGGGCCGGGGACTGGTGGGAGCAGATGCTACTCAGCCTGGCTCCTGATTCACATCCTTGTGCCCTGAAGCGCTCCTTGACACACCCTGTCCCCTCCCCAGAGCCTTCCCAGGTGTCACATGGCGAGCCGGGAGCGGCTGACTATCATCCCACGTGGTGTCCCCTACATGACAAAATTGTTGCGATACTTCGTGAGCGAGGACTCCATCTTCCTGCATCTGGAGCATGTGCAAGGTGGGGACCTGCGAGGGCCCATCCATTCCTCTGAACTTTGGGGTCTTACTGTCCTCCCCAGCTCTGAGCTCTGAGGAGGAATATGGCTTGGTTCACACATGTGGCCCACGGCGGGGGGTGGGGGGGGAGGTGTCAGAGTTTCTGGAGGCTGAGGGTGGGGCCAGGCTGCCGTGGACCTCTGTATGGTGCTGAAGGAGCAGGTGACAATCTCTGGAGGATGTCTCCATCCTAGGCAGGTGAAGGGGAACATTTATTCAGCTGTTTGTTACCATTTCCTCTAGTCCTCGTTTTCCTGGTCAGTGCGCATCCCTGAATGGCTGCAGGTGAGGCTRRTGACTAAAGCTGTAAAGCCAGGAACTGAGCCATGCRGCAGATACTTAGTGATTATAAAATGTGAGTCACATCCTTGGGTCATGATGTGGTCACTGTAAATCCGTGCGTGGCCTTTACCTTTTGTGAAGAGGATGTGTACCATGTGGTGTTCAAACAAACAAGCGCAATCCGAGCTCACCAACAATGGGGTATGCAGGCTGTGAAGCTGGGCTCCCCGGAGGTTGGTCAGAGCAGGGTGATCAGGTCTCTGAGGAGGCAGAGGGGGCAGGATGAAATGGAGGGAAGGTGGGGCCGAGCAGGGGGCCTTGTGTTGGCGTTCTTCTTCCTTCCTACACTCTTGCTCCCTCTTTGGCCCAGGAGGCACCCTCTGGTCACATCTACTCTCCCAGGCCCACTTTCAAWACTCTGGGCTCAAGTCTGGCTCTGCCCAGGAGAAGCCGAAAGCCCCACTCGGCACGGGCCTCAGCCTCATGACCCCAGCGAAGCTCCCACCAGGCCCCACCTCGAGGCAGGACAGAATCCCAGTGGAGCCTCCGTGGACTTTCCAGAGCCTTCCCCCGGCCCTCCGGCTTCAGAAAGGGGCTGACACTGAACCCTCATCCAGGACCAGTGCTGTCTGCTCTTCCGGCCTCACCGAGGCCCGGTGTGGCCAGTTGCAAAGTCAAGTCAGGCGAGCTGGTCAGAGTTCGAACTCGGCACCCACTCAGAGGCTCCACTGGGTACGAGAAGGGGCCGACCGGGTGCTAGGGGCCTATGGCCGAGGCAGGGGTCGGAACCCTCCGTCAGCAAACGGGGCCGGCCTGGGGACCGGAAGAGCTGCCTGGAGCCTGAGGGAGGGACAGGTGAAGCAGTGGGCAGCTGAGATGCTGCTGGCGCTGGAGGCGCTGCATCAGCAGGGGGTGCTGTGCCGAGACCTCAACCCACAGAACCTGCTCCTGGACCAGGCAGGTAAGAGCCCCAGCCTCCCTGCTCCAGCCCCACTCCTCACGTGGGAGCCCGGAGTCAACCGAACCCCCAAGACTATAAAGTTACATGCTGTTCCTCCCCCTCCCCTTCCTTCGTCTGTTCCTTTAGAGAAGACACGAACCTGGGGTGGGGGTGGGGGCTTCAGGAACACCCCTGGGCCCTGGGCAGCAAGGGGCCGCACCCTTGGGGAGACTCCGCCTGGGATGACCTTCGGCCCCTGGCATGTATTGGGGGAAGCCTTGGGACTGCCTGGAGATTCCTGCGGCTCAGTGACGCGACTTTCGACCTCTGTTCCACCGTTCCTCTCTGCACACTGGACAAGAAGGTCACATCCAACTCACGTATTTTGGCCAGTGGTCAGAAGTGGAGCCCCAGTGCAGCCAGGAGGCTGTGGACTGTCTGTACAGCGCTCCAGGCAAGGAGGGAGTTGGGAGAGGTTTCTAGACCTTGGGTTGAAGACGGGATGGGCAGTGGGTGCTAGAATGAGACCAGAAGGGCCCTCTGTGAGGTGGGGACCTATTGTTCTTGTTCTTGCAGAGGTTGGGGGGATTTCTGAGCTGACAGAAGCCTGTGATTGGTGGAGCTATGGGTCGCTTCTGTATGAATTGCTCACGGGGATGGTGAGTCGCTGGGCAGGGAGGGTGTGGAGCCCTGGTGGGTACCCTTGGGTTTAGGCTGAGTAGAGGCTAGCCAGCCAGCCTGGGTGGAAACAGAAGCTGCCTGGTTCTCAGTGCCTGACTACCGGGCTGGCTGTCCTTCCACTCATCAGACCACCAGCCATGGAACTCCTACTGCGTGAGGGCCGGTGGCTGAGATGTGTTGGTGTCTGTGAATTATGTGAGTTGGCATAACCAGAGGTTTATGGAAGAGCATGCCTGGCCTGAGGTTTGGCGAGGCAGCAACCTTTCCCTGGAAGGCCTCAGGATTATAACCTAAATCTCTTTTTCCTACTATCCAGTTCCCTTACTCTTCAAGGCTGGAATCCCTGGACCTCAGTTTGAGATAGAAGGTGGCTTTCATAGGAGTCAGCCGGGCCAGCCGGGCCCGCTTGCAGGCTGGGGAGGGGCTTGGTGGGTAAAGGCCTGCTGCTCAAACATGAAAACCTGAGTCTGGTCCCCAGCACTCATGTAAAAGTCAAGTGTGATGGCGCACATCTGTAACACTAGAGCAGGCTCTGGGGTGAGAGAGCAGAGTCCCAGAGCTAGTCAGCCAGTCGGGTTCAGTGAGAGACTACACACACATACATACATACATACATACACACACACACACCACCCACTTGACCAGGCTTTACCCTCTGCACTCCACTCAGATGAGCTCAAAATGACAGGTGGGGCTAGTCAGGCTGGGAAGCGAACAAACTACATTTGAGGAGGCAACAGTGAGTGACCTAAAGGTCAGACCTCACATGCCTTTCTTCATCATAACTCAGGGTCTCTAAGAACCCTTTATTTAAAAAAAAAAAAATGCTGTTTCCAATGCTGTCTACTCTCAAGACAGTGGAGACAATGGTTCTAAAAAGCTGCAGGTTCCAACCCCAATGCTAACCCAAGTGCTTTTTCCCTGAGCCAACTTCTTTAATGTCTGGGGTCTAGCTCTGTCTGAGTCGTTAGTAGATTCTAGCAAAAGACAGCTATCAAGATCTTCCTTTTGGACTGTGGCACGCGAGCGTGTGTGTGTGTGTGTGTGTGTGTGTGTGTGTGTGTGTGTGTTTGTGTCTTGGCTGCCACTCGGGTGCAAAGCTTCCCTAAGGTGGCCTGCCCGTGTCCCCCACCTCTCCAGGCACTGTCCCAGAGCCACCCTTCAGGATTCCAGGCCCATACCCAACTCCAGCTGCCTGAGTGGCTCAGTGGGCCCGCAGCCTCTCTGCTGACTGAGGTGAGGTTCTTGCTGCTGATGGCTTACTGGTCTATGGGTGAGGATGAGAGGAACCGCCTCTACATATTAATCGACATGCTGGAAGGCAGAAATGCATGCCTGTGCTGCCACCACCAACTTTCTGACTGGGATAGCAAGGAAAGAACGCCCTAGGGTTTTGGTGATAGTAGCCGCAGGAGGGGGTGTCTCCCTCCAGGGTGGGGAGGGGCTGCTGTGCTGATTGAATCTTTCCCCACAGCTGTTGCAGTTCGATCCCCAGCGGCGCCTGGGTGCTGGAGGTGGTGGCACCCGCAGACTTAAGTCCCACCCCTTTTTCAGTACTATCCAGTGGAGCCGGCTAACAGGGTAGGAGGTGGGTGAGCGGACAGCACAGTGGACTTCAGGGAAGAACTGGGGCAGCAGCCACTTTTCCTGCTCACAACCTGCTTGGGCCTCAGACTGCATTAGCTGCTGGGAGGGGCAGAGAGGTGCTCCACGGTCGACAGACGCCTGCCCAGCACACGGCTCGGACCTTCAGCAGAGGCCTAGCATGTTGAAGGGTGCCTCTGCTGCTCTAGCGCCAAACTGCTCAGCACTTGCTGAGCCAACTGATGAACTGGGGACACTGCCATTTGTACAGCACATAGGGCATCCCTGGAGACATCTCAGGACACTGAACCTCTGGCTCAGTAGACCCAAACCAGGACTGTCCTGGGTCTACTTTAGTCATGCAACCAGTGGGCGGCTACAGCCGGACGCTGTTCCTCCAGGGTCCAGGTGCTAGGAAGTTGGTTAGTCCGTAGGGTAAAGTGGGGGAAGGTGGGGCATAGGATGATCCACTCCCCACTCCTGGCCCTTAACTTCTGATTTTGGAGAATAAAATCAAGGGAAAGAGAAGCCAGTGGGGTTAAGAGTGGGATTAGAAAGCGGTTCTACCACTTAAGACGGACTCTGAAAACAGAATAAAGCGCTTTCTTCTCTGGCTGGCTCTACAGAACCAGCAGTCGGGTCTTCTCAAGGGTTGTTTTCCACTCTGCATTTGGATGCGAGCTTCTATTCAGTCCACTGCCTGCTGACTTTTAGAATGAGATACCAAAGAACATATGGACCAATTTACCCAGTGCCTTCAGAGAGGTATTCCTGGTCTCTGAAGTAAGTGGTATGTATCTCCAAAGACAGCCCCTCCCTAGGTCTGAGGGCTTGCCTCAAGACAAGCCAGTCCCTGGGGCGTGGCACATGTAAATTTCACTTGACCAATCCCTGTGTGCCCCTGCTCCTAGCGTGCTCTGATCCTCCAAGTGCCTGGGAAAAAAGCCTCTTCTTTCTGTGGTGCCTTTGCATCATTAACATAGTGAAAGTGGCCTGGAAGGTAGCAGCCTGAGGCACAGCCTCAGAAAAAGGGAGGAAGGAGAGGAGACAGACACCGGAGCTGGTCTTGGTGCATGGTGGGCATATAACCCACACAGGCGGCTCAGGGAAGATTCTCCTGAGAAAATAGAGGCTCTTGAGAGGTTAACTCAGAACCTGATAGAGTCCTGTGGTAACCAACCCATAATGCCAGACGACTTCAGCCACTGCTTTATGGAGTACAGGTCACTTCCAGGCTTACCCAGCCAATACACTGGACATCTGGCACTGTCAAGCCATCAGTGTGGAATACCATGGTCCTAGTTCTGACAGGGCTTATGGATGGCCTTTCAATAAAACAGAACAGCTACAGCAGAAGTTTAGTGGAAATTTTTAAAATTTGCAGCATATCAAACACTAGACCTGATACATAATCCACTGAACTTACCTACCAGTGGCACCTGCTCAAGGACCCTACTTCATGGGATAAGCCACCAGAGGGAGGGTCTCACTGCAGACAGGGTCAGAGATGAGGTGTGGGGAAATAAGGCTGTGTTGAAGCCTCTACTCCACCATGCCTGCCCATTGGGGCCATCCTGGGTCGGTGACCAACCCTGTCTGTCCATTGCCCCTCACACATTCCTGCTCCTAACCAGACGTGCTTATAATGGTGTGCATGCGGCAACCAAGTCCAAACGGTATTGGGAGTGTTCACGCGCCCCCCCCCCCCACTCTACCTGGGAAATGACACATCAAGAGTTGGCTTGTAGGGCATCCATGGGGCTCCCTGAAAGGAACCCAGGGCACTGAGACATTAGTGGGTTCCCCTGCCTTGCTGTAAAAGTAACATGTCTAAAGTACGGGATGGGAGCCTGGTATGCTGCTCAGAGATAAGAACATACAAAGATCCTGGGTTCCACCAAGATAGCCAGCTTGACATTGTGGTTGCCCACAGTGATGGGGGCTGGCGGTGCAGCCTCAAGGGTCAAAAGGAGCACAGACCCTGGAGCCCTGTTTGACAACATTTGCCCTTTAATTTTCATTCAAAAATCAGTCTCTTTAAATATTTTAGTTACAAGTTCTGAATGGTGTAGATGCGGTAGCAGATGCTGCAGGCACTCAACACTGACCTTTCCCCTCCCCCTGCTCGTCTTGGATTACAAGATAAAGGGCACTCAGCACTAACGGTCAACTGTCACCAGCCTCAGGCTCAGTGCAGGATACAAGGCCTGGAAGCGTTTGTAAAATTAACTGCATTTTACCATGCTTCGAGAATCTTCCAACAACTGTACCTGCACTGAAGGGCGATCGTAGAGATGACATCATCATCTCTCACTGTCCTACCTCCTGAGGCTGGTTCCCACCACAGTCCGTCCTCCCCTGTATCTGTGTCCTGCACCAGAGGCGCCAAGCCCTTGCTCCCACAGGTCGCATCCCAGGAAGGGAGAGATCAGCCTCTTCCCAGCACATGCTCAGACCACCTTGAATTTAAAAGCTCTCATCAGCCTGATCTGGTGAGAACAGTCCCTTCACCAGGCTGTCCCACTGCCATGAAGTACTGAAACCTGCTTTAAGAGCGGACAGTGTCCTAGAATGATTCCTAGAAGCTGGAAAGGGTCGGGATGATGGCATTTGTACGTAATTATGCCAAAATGAATCTTCCCAGTGCCAGCATACAATGGGGCCTGTGAGGGCAAGCCAGGGTTCAACTCCTGTCTGTGATTCTAACAGGTAACGTCAGGGGTTGCTGCACAACTGCCTATCCCCAAATCCCCCAGCCTGTGCTTCCTGGAAGAGGTAGAGAGGCACCTTGGAGCCACTGACAGGTCAGAACGATGGTGCATTAAGAAGCAAAGCAACACCTCTGTCCATGGTCAATACCTCCACACAGGTGGCATCGAGTAAGAGTGCACAGCTGGGACAGAGGCTGCTCTGAGCCTCGGAGGCAAAGCGTCCCCCCAGGCGTCTCTGGAGAACACTTTCCAAAGATAGAAACTCAAATCACATGGTCCCGGGTGGTATCCCTATAGTATACTGTTACTGCAGAGAAGTAAAATTGCCTTTGTAGAGGACTGGAATAAAGGCAGGAATATTAATGAGCATCCATTAAGGCTCTCTCTCTCTCTCTCTCTGTCCCTCAGGCCCAAGATAGCAGAGGGTAAGAGTCACACAGAGAGAGGAAGAGCCTAGAAGGAACACTAGAGAAGATCCTGAAAGCTGGCGCCCTGGCTTCCTCGCTTGAGGCCAACAGTGTGTGCCTGCCTGTCATCAGGCTAACCTGGGATTGATGAGGGACAGGGAGAAGACTGGTTTTCAGTTCCTGCATGATCAATAGGTAGGGTGTGTGGCTTCCTTCTAAAGGTCTAGGAGGAGGACTCTTGGATCTTCTACTGCTGCCTTGATTTTTCGGAGGAAAGTCACAGCCTCTCTGCCATCGATCAGCCGGTGGTCATAGGTCAGGGCTACATACATCATAGGTCGAATTTCCACCTGCAGAGAGGAGAGGTCAACAGGTCTGTATGCAGTAGATCTGAGGAAAGCCCCGCTAAGGGGGAGGTGAGAAAGCAAAGCCCACACCAGTGTCCCTCCCACTGCTGCCTCTGGATAACTTGGATTTACTTGCTTTTGTTCAAAGCTCTGGGTCTTAGAACCAAAGTTTAAACAAGGAAGAAGGACACTCAAAATTGGCTTGACACAAGTAAGCAGCACTGTGCTCCGCCCGCTCCAGTTACCTACAGCGGACTGGTCTGCAGTTGTAGCAGCCTGTAGGAGCGACTTTGAAGTTCAGTCTTTAGCACTATTATTTTTTGCAATATGCAGATCCAATACTGGGCCCTGTGTATGCTGAGCATGCAACTTCCTACTAAGCAACACTGCTGCCTTGAAGTTACAGTTTGAAAAACATTGTATTTGTTTTTGAAACTGGCTTCATGCGGCACAGACTGTTCTCAAGCTTAACTATACAACCACGGGAGACCCCACGCCACTGATCCTCTGGCCTTTGCTTCCTGAGTGCTGGAGCCACAAGCATGTACTCGGGGCTCTGAACATGCCAAGCAAACACGTTACCACCGCTTGACATCCCTAGTCTGAGGAGAAAAAAAACTAATCTTGAGTTTAGAATTTCTACTCTCTCCCAGGTGTGGTGGCACACATCTTAAATCCCAGCGCTCCGGAGGCAGAGCGAGCAGATCTGAGTTCAAGGCAGCCTGGTCTACAGAGATAATTCCAGGACAAATAAGCTACAGAGAAACCCTGTCTTAAAAATCCATGGATAAAAAAAATGTCTGTTATGTGTAAAGCTAGGTGTGTTAAGGTGTGTTAACAGTTTTCTAAGAAAAAGACCTGATTTTTAGATGTATAAGGGAGTCAATGACCCAAAAACGTTCTAGACACAGAAGTCTAAGAAAGCTATTTTTTTTTAAACTAACTTATCTTCCAATAGCTAACTCAAGCCCTTTGGCCTCCCCCTCATACCTAAGACTCTCGAAAAACTTCCAAGCTTTCTCCTGTAATTCTATAGCCCATAGACGGCTGTGCATTGTGCCCTGTTTCCCAGGGTCAACTCTACCCAGCTCTGACTCCCTGAGGCGCTCTGATCTGATAAGGCATCAGCAAGTCCCAGAGAAAACGTTAACATGCGTTGGAACTGTGCATTTCTGCTTCAGTAGATTGAGGGGGGTGGGGTGGGGCCTAAGCATTTACTTAAGAAGAAATTACTATTTAACATGTATGAGCATCTCACCTACATGTATGCATGCGTAACTACATGCATGTCTGGTAGCCAAGAACGACAGAAGATGGTGCGCGATACCGCAGAACTGGAGCTGCTGAGGGCTGCAGGCCAAGGGCAGCAAGTACTCTTACCTGCTGATTCATCTCTCTAGTCCAGCACTTGCATCTTTAACAAGTTCCCAGATGATGCCAACAGTCCCAGATCACAGTCTGAGAACCAGTGCCTTAACTATCATTTAGTAATTAAGAACTGAAACTTAAGTCTGAAATTACAGGGGATGCTTCATAATAAGGATTTGGTTAGGATTCTCTCTTACAGCCAGCCATTTAGTGATTAAAAATCTCAGAAATAATGGTTCCTACCTTGCCTCCCACAGCCACAGGCCTGTCGAAGATGCCGTGCATGCCCAGAATGGCAGACTGAGGAGGGTTGATAATGGGCGTTCCAAAAAGGGAGCCAAAAACCCCTCCATTGCTAATGGTGAAAGTGCCGCCGTCCATGTCTTCAATGGCAAGCTCGTTCTTTCGGGCCTAAGAACAAGAAACATTAAGTCAAACCAGCTTTCATTGCTCCTAAACAGTGAATCTAGAAAACTCTTATCTGAGATCCAAAGTGCAAACTCCAGCAAATAGGACAGTGGCTCAGTCAAGGTGACTGTGCCCACCTTCAGAGAAACCATGACTCTACAATCACCATTTCGTTTTCCTTTCCTTTCCTTTTTCCTTTCCCCTTTTTCCTTTCCCCTTTCCTTGGGTTGGGTTGGGTTGGGTTTGGTTTTGAGACAGGGTTTCTCTGTGTAGCCCTGGCTGTCCTGGAATGCACTCTGTAGACCAGGCTGGCTTCAAACTCAGAAATCCGCCTCCCTCTGCCTCCCAAGTGCTGGGACTAAAGGCGTGCGCCACCACTGCATGGCTTACAATCACCATTTCTTTCCCCAGAAGATTCTGATTGTAGAGACTCCAGTCACCAGAGTATGCTTGGCCCCGCCAGACGCCCCTCCTTAGCTCACGTGGCCCCTGCTCCAGAGGACTGAGCAGCGTCAACCTCTGCAGGCTTTGTTCCCTCAACTGCCCAGCAGCCATGCGCACACGGCCCGCTACTGTACCTTCTCTCCTAGTTCATTAATGGTCCGTTCAATATCTGCATAATTCATAGTTTCCACATTCCTGATGACAGGAACCACGAGACCCTGGAGTGGAAAGTTGTTTTAAGTTGCAAATAACAGTCCACTTTACAGTTACAATTTCCCCAACCAGAACACCTTAAACTCACTGTCATTAAAACGACTTACACTAAGATAAAAGAATGTGGCATAGTTTTTTTAAAATGTACTTTTACTAACGATCTCCTAGAAATATAGAACTATAGAAATAACCCCTTCCATATGATCATCTTTTTAAATGAGAGTGGCCTCCACAGGATCATATATTTGAACTGTTTGGGAAGGATTAGGAGGTGTGGCCTCCTTTTGGGAGGTGTGTCGCTGTAGGCAGGCTTTAAGTTTTAAAGAAGACACGCTATTCCCAGTTAGTGAGCTCTTAGTCATTGCTCTGTACCATGCCTGCTGCCCCCTTCTGCGCCATAACTGGACTCTTGACCCTCTGCGGCCGAAGCCCGCCCAATCTCTTCCTTCTCTCAAGTGCCCTGGTCCTGGTGTCTCAGCTCAGAAACAGAAATAATGAAGACAGGATCTAAGCAAGCACTTCCAACTCTTGTCCCAACATACCCTCGGGGTAGCAACTGCAACACTGATGTCAATATAATCTCTATACACCACTTCCTTGGTTGCATCATCAATCACTATGAAAGAGAAAACGGATGTTACATACAACCCTCTAAGCCAAGGCTAAGGAGTTAACAGATTAAAAGTCTTCAGTGGCCAATGCAGTGTGGGCTGACTAATCAACATGAAAATAACTACAAGTAACTGACACTCTCCTGGCTCCCATCCCAATTCATATCAATATTTCCCAAGCCTATGACTCAACCTGAACATAGGAGCATGCTCTTCCACAGCTCACAGAAAGTGCACACAGTTGAAGCACATTACTGGCTTATCTATGCTAGTCTTCCGGAGCAGAGAATGGCTAGATATCAAGTGCTCTGTAGAAGGCAGAGGGTGGGGGCCTGCACATCTGCTTTCTCTAGAGATCCAGACGGAAGTGGAGGTCTGGCTTTTAAATACACCATCTTAAAATAGAAAACCAATTGCTGAAAACTCTGTACCTACCTATAAGAAAAGCAGGCTTGGGGGCGCTGGGGCGAGGGGGGGGGAAGGGGACGGGCTGGAGAGATGGCTCAGTGGTTAAGAGCACTGACAGCTCTTCCAGAGGTCCTGAGTTCAATTCCCAGCACCCACATGGTAGTTCACAACCATCTGTAATGGGGTCTGATACCCTCTTCTGGTGTGTCTGAAGGTAGCTACAGTGTACTCATATATATTAAATAAATAAATAAATAAATAAATAAATAAATAAATAAATAAATCTTTTTTAGAAAAAGAAAACAAAAGAAAAGCAGGCTTGGGAATCTTGCAAAGAGTCAAGAGTGGATTGTTAGAGTACATGTCAGGTGAATGAGAACTCTGGGAGATGCCGAGAGCAAAGAGAGTCCTCCGGTATACCTAGAACACAGCACCCAACGGGGAGAGACGAGGGATTTTAGGCTGAGGACTGCCAAGTGTCACTGTCCCCTCTCCTATCTTCCAGGGAACACAGAAGTGCCTCAATACAAAACAAGAAATGCAAGCTAGGTCAACACTTCAACACTGAGAAGTAGAAAGAAAATGGGACTGAACCCTAAGCCTTCCTGATGAGGCCCTAACCCCAGGTCAAAGGCCAACCTGAGCCTAGGCCAAACATGAAAGTCAAGTCTCCAAGTAAAGGGTGGTGGTGGTGGTGGTGGGGAACAGCCAGAACCTGAGACGCCCACGACACAAGACAGCCTGGGTAGCTGGGCCATCCCAGAGCTGACCATTGCCAAAGCAACTGCTCAGCTACACAGTGGGGAATCTTTCTGCCCACCTGAGGCAGAGGAAGAAATCACGTTACTATTAGTTTTAGTATTTGGTGAAGGTGATCATGTTTCCACAGATTGTGAATGAAAAGCCTTGGTGACCCCTAAATGTGACAGCAGGTCTGTATTCATACACCAGCTCTAAAGACCTTTGCCACGCTGGTCTCCAGACACTTACCTGCATTTACAACAGGCTGCTCCTGCAAGGCGAACGCCGAGGCCTTCACGAACGCTGACATGAAGCCCAACTTGAGGCTGTGTTTTTTCAGGAAAGCATCTTTGTGCCGAGCTCTCATCTCTTGTATGTTACTGTAAATACATGATGCAAAGAAACTGTCAACGAAACTCTGCTGTGTGTACACACACACACACACACACACACACACACACACACACACACCGCCACAGGCTAAGGACCTCTGAGCGACGCTGGCAAGGGCTTTACTCCTGAGCTATGCTCCCAACCGGCCCCTGCATTCCACCCTTTTAAAGTCTCAAGACTAGGTGTCTTGAAACTGCATGGTCTAGCCTTAAACTTACGCTCCCTCTGCCTCAGTCTCCCAACAAGCTGGGATTATGGGCCTGTACTACTCACCAGAAACAGCTAAAGCCCTATTTTGGACTTTCACAAATTTTTACCCATGTATACAAATGGACGGGTTTTTCCTTAGCCTGGATCATCTAAGTTCAAGTTTTGAAACATTCTCTAGTGGTCAATGCAATAACATGCTCTGTCACAAAATACTGGCCTAGAAGAACCAGGGCCAACCTGTCCTAAGGTGGTTGAGTCCTTCTAAGGCAATCCTTTTAGTTCTCTAAGTCACAGATTTCAGTGACAGATAATCTAAAGATCACGTTTTGTTTTGTTTTTTTCCCGAGACAGGGTTTCTCTGTGCAGCCCTGGCTGTCCTGGAACTCACTCTGTAGACCAGGCTGGCCTCGAACTCAGAAATACACCTGCCTCTGCCTCCCAAGTGCTGGGATTACAGGCRTGYGCCACCACSGCCCGGCTTTTAAAGATCACGTTTAATACTACCATACCAAACATGTTGGAAACAAATTTAAGTTTCAAATTAAGTTTATTAGCAAAAACACTAAAAAAAAACTATTCCTTTTTTTAGAATTATATTTAAAAATTAAAGCTTTTTACTTTGTAATAATTCTGCTACCTCGCTAGCAGAAAAAGGAGAAACTGCCACCTGTGACATACATGTGGGCTCCACAGCAATCATAACTATGTGCAGAAGGTGAGACCAATGTTCTTCCAAGCTCGTGCAAAGTCGGCAGACTCACTGTTTCCTCTGAGTTAGCGGTTCTTTCTATTTGCTCCTGAAACAGTTACTAATGCCCCTCAAATGTGACAGGGGTGGGGTGGGGCACCAAGACACGGCAACACGGTGTCTGCTCTTAAGATTAGTTTCACCGACTGTGGTTTCCTTGGTATTTAGAAAGCGGCTCCGTGTGGGCTGTGGCCTATCTTTCAGATTCAGCGCTGGGCTTGCCTCTGAGAAGACTCTGCAACTTGAACATCCTCTGGTCTATCAAGCTAGCCCGCCACCCCCAACCCACCCCCACCCTCCCATACACATTGCAGTTAGTGAGAACTGTCTCTCCCACTGTTTTCCCATAGGAACTTCCATGATATAGAAATAACATTCCATGATGAAAATTGAGTTTAACTTTATCTCAGGCCCAAATGCTCACTTCTCCCCTCCCCCTATAATGGCTTAATTCAACATTAGCAGGAAAGATAAGATGTGGTACCCTTTAACTGCCCACTGCAGGCCTTTTGTTTCTGAAAAAAGGAAATTTTCCTAAGGGGACTGATTGGGTTTAAAATGTTTATTTTCCTGAGTCTAACCTCATTTAGTGCTAGAATTACCACCCCAAAGGCATTACTGCAGGAAAGAGGCGTGGGGGTGTCTCCGTCCTCAGACCTGCCTGAAGGCCATTTTCTGGTCATTAAGGAGTTTCTATTTCAGAGCTCAGCCCTTGGAGGCAAAGCTGGGACAAAGGAGGAAGGAGCAAGTCTCAGAAAGGCTCCTCTGGGCCAGCTGATGGGYGTGCGACCCAAAGGGCACTCGATCTAAACCACATTAGTGGCTACAGTGAAGCCTCCAGGCACTGCTAAGTGACACTAGATTGGCTACTGAAAGAAGATCCAGCCATTACACAGACTTGCAGTCAAGGATGTTGGGCCAACTGCATCTTTTAGAGACATAAATATTTACATGCTTCGTCTTAAGAAACTGGGTAAAATTTCAAAGTCCAATTTAATTTGTGTACAATTTGCTCCTAATCCAGGAAACACAGCTGCAGCCTTTGTGATTCATTAGGAAAAGTCCTTCCCTACATTATGGACTTCCCAATAAAATAATGACATCTAGGGAAATTAACCAGACCCCCACATACTTCAATAAACAAACTTCGTCATCGGGAAGCAGAGGAAGAGACTTAACAGTCAAAGCAAAGGGAGATGGGAACCTTGGAGACGTGATCCTTCTCACAGTGACATCCAAACCCCACTGAGACACAGAGCCAGCCTTCACCACTCGTCCAGTGTGGACTGTTGGTGGTGAAAAACGATCTTTTCTGTTCCTTGCACTTTCTTGACAGAGCTATGATCCAAACTGCTAAAACTATTTGGAATGACTTTCTCTGTGACACTATTCAGCATTTCCATGTTGTTTTGTTTTAAGTTGAGACAGGCTCTCATAAAGTCCAGGCTGGTTTTGAACTTCATGTAGCTAAGGATAACCCTGAATTGCTGATCCTCTTGCCTCCACCTCCCGAGCACCAGGATGACAGATGTGCACACTATACCTGGCTTAAATGCTTGTCATTCTAGATAGCCCATTCAGACTCCAAAAGCAAACACACTCCCTTCTCCAATTCATACTCATTTTTATCTTTTTGATGCTTTTTTTCTAGATTTTATTTAGTGTTCACCAAAATGGGTTAGTGAGTTCCAAAGAGCTTTGACGCTCATCTCCATAACCCCCTGAATTTCACTTTAGTAATCTGCAATGATAAACACTTAAAATACTTGTTAAATAAAACTATTTTCTCTTCCCCAAAATGCTGATACTTGGATACATTAAAAATTTGAAGAAAACAAGGAAATCAACCAATAGATCATTACAGGAATGGGTTTGGTGAACCGAGGTTGTATACTTTAGAATTTAACTGTATGGAGCTAGGGAAGACACCTTTGTTCCCAGGTAAGCATGAAGTTTTGAGTTTGAACTCCAAAATCCACATAAAACTTAACAAATAAACCTGGGTTTGGCGGCACACACATGAACCCTTACAGAGGTGGGAGACATGCAGATCCCTGGGGCTCACTGGCTAGGCAGCTTGGCCTATTTAACAATCTCTAGGCCAATAGAAACCTGCCTCAATAAACAAGGTGGATGACTCCCAGGAACAACTACTGAAGTTGATCTTTGGCTTTTATATGCATGCATGCACACCTACACACTCCCACATGTGTATATATGTATGTGCATTCACAGCAGCGCACGTGCGCGCACACACACACACACACACACACACACACACACAGAGGAACTCAATTTAGTTCCAATTCCATAATCAAAACTGGGTAGAGTAAGAGGTGGCAGGCCTCCATCCTTTTGCCTGCTGGATTCTGAGTTGCTTGAGAGCTAGTCACTGTTAGAGAGAAGCAGAGTATAGTGTCCTTCTAGGCACATTGTGAAGGGTTTCCTATCCCAAGGGGTAGCAAGAAGTGGGCCATTAGTAGCAGTAGGACATGGTGACACCATCACCATCATCTTCAGCTACAAAGAGAGTTCAAGTCCAGCCCAGGCAACATGAGGCACTGTCTATGGCACAATGGCACACACTTTTAATCCTAGTACTTGGGAGGCACAAGCAGGCAAATTTCTGTGAGTTCAAGGTCAGACTAGTCTACATAGTGAGGTCTAGGCCAGCTGGGACTACATATTTGAGACCCTGTCTCAAAAGCCAAACAGGGACTGGAGCGGTTATGAGAACATGGTGCTCTTCCAGAAAACCCTTGTGTGGTGGTCGCACTCAGTCACTAAGCTCCCAAGCACCTGTAACTCCAGTTCTAAGGGATCCAATGTCCTCTTCTGTCCTCTGTGGGCACCCTTGCCCCGCCCTGAACTCATGCATATACATAAGTAAAAATAAATATAAAAACCTAAACAAAAATGATTGCACTACACTAATTTATCAGAGACCATAATTGTTCAGGCATGAAAGTCCAAAACACTAAGCTTTTTACAAGTTGCAGTAAAGCTCACTATTTTCTTACATATTTTCTAATTCATTCCATAGTATTAGAGAAATAAACTAGCAAATTAAAGTGTAGGTCATGTTGCCTAAGTCAACAAGGAACAGAGCAGAGAAATGCCTCTGTCAGGTCAAGCTAGTTTAGGAAAGAGCATTTGGTAAGGGCTAGAGTAAGCTCCCAGGGTTCCCTTCTAGAAGCACAGATGTGGGTGGGGACTAGAAGGACTGGAAAGCCCACCTCATGTCAACCTCATTGAAAGTCGTCAGCATTGCGCATGTGTTCTGGGCTTCCTTCAGACGCTGGGCGATGCGCTGCCGCATCCTGTTCATTTTTTCCTGAAAGGGAAGTGGGACAAGTTGACCATCTGACCATTCCAGTCAGCAAGAGGACAGCCTGCCAGAGATGATGACAAGCTCTGAGATCCTCCTGCCTCTGCCTCCTAGCACTGGGACTTATGGCGTGGGACACAAGGCTGGGCCCAATCACCACAGTTCAAGCTAGAGGCTTTCCCTTTCTGGAGTGGCCTCAGCAAAAACAGAATCAGAGACCAAAGATTTTACTCAGATGCAGCTGAAATTTGACCAAGAACAGAGGCTCAGGAAATAGTGTGATTTAAAAACCAAAACCAATTTATAAAAGGAAGACTGTGGTGTAGACCCAGCCAGCGTAAGAGTCACTCAGAAAGAGCGGCTTCTCTAGATAATGACTGTGGTGTAGACCCAGCCCACGTGAGAGTCACTCAGGGCGGCTTCTCTAGATAACAACTGGCGTGAGAACACCTACTCGGGGAAGGGAAATCGAAGACGAGCCTTTGAGGCTATGGTATTTTTAGGAAGCATTCTCAGGCAAAGAACCCACGTTCTTGACCATACTTCCTTGAGGCTTTGTCTGCTCTGACAGAGTATTGTTATAATGCAACAATCTGGCTCGCTGGCTCCCCAGCTGCAGCAAGGGAAGTCTAGAGAGAGAGCACTGAGCGGACTGCCTCTGTGAAGTGCATGTCACTGTGGAGAGAAAAGGGATGTGCTACTATCCTCTGCAGATAGTTTATTCATTTGAAGCATTTCACCAACAGCACAATACAGTAGAAAACGCATTGTGTTCAGAAGACACTGTGTTCTAGTTATACCCTCTGACAGTTATGAGACCATGAACAAGTAATTTTCTCCCCCTTCTCTAGGCCAAGACAATGAGGTTCCAGCTCTTTCTAAAGGTGAGCACCACATTCCATTACTCTCCACAGCGACTCTCTGCCACTTTCCTGGAAGTTGTCAGAGGCTTACCCGATGTTCTGAACGCAGACCTTTAGCAGCTCCTGCCTCAGCCAGCGGAGGGGCAGCAGAGGGTTTTATTGCAGACACTGAGAATGAAGAGAGGGCACAGCTACATTGGACATGGAAAGCAATACATTCACACTGTATTATCACTTTACCCTCAAGACACCTCAAGACAAGTTTATGAGCATCATTCCAAACTCACAGATGAACAATCTGCTCAGAAGTAATGAGGCTAGTGTGGGATGGCTAGCAAATAAAGAGAAGGCTGGTTTGCAAAGCCAGTTCTTCAGCATCTAGAGAGCTCTATAAAGCAGCCAACCAGTATGTTCAGAGGCATGGCATCAGACTGTATCTGTGAGGAACATGGTGTCACACAAAGTACCTTCTCCCCAAGAGACACCCAGGAGTCAGAGACTGCAAGGATTAATCTCGACTATCAATTTGATAAGATTTAGAACCACTGGAAGATAAAACCCTGGCTATGTCTATGACAGAGTTCCCAGAGAAACTGAATTCTTGATCTCAGAGTGGGGAGACTTACTGTGAATACAGGTAGCACTATAATGTGGGCTGGGGTCTGGAGTGGGTAGCTTTTAAACAACTAAGTGAATGAAGTAGCAGACAATCTTCCTTGACTGCAAAGGCCGTGTGGTCATCTGCCTTGCACTGAAACCACACGTTCCTTGACATTAAGGACTCTCATCCTCAAAATAAGCCAAAATAAAACCTTTCCCAAGTAGCTTTCTGTGAGGTGTTTTGTTACAGGGTCTTACCTGGTTTGCTAGAAGGAGGCTGTGAGGGTGAGGGCACTGGTGGCATCTGAGTGAGCACAGGTGCTGCAGGGGCAGGAGGGACGGCTGGGGCTTCAGGCTCTGCTTTGTGGGGTGGAGCAGGAGCTTCAGCAGGTTTGGCCTTGGCAGGAGCAGCTGCACAAAAAGAGATGTCACTGGACCACCGCAACGGCAGGCAACTGCAGCTTCTAAAGACGACTGCGAGACAAAGGTCTATTCCCAATCCTCAAACAAATGTCTCCTAGGTATTTGCCACAGGCAAAGCACCAAGTGATACACATTGACATAAGCTACTACTCTCTATGCTCAGGTCTCCCTAAATGTCCTGCTGGCTCAATTCAGAAGCCTTCCTGATTTCACCAATATTAACTAACATCTACTGACTTTCAAACTCAGCAAGTACTTTTAAAGCACATACTAAGCCCAAGGAAATAAAACTTAAGTCAATGGTTCTCAGCCTTCCTAATGCTGTGTAACCCTTTAATACAGTTCCTTATGTTGTGGTGACCACCCCCCCCCCAGCCATTACATTATTTTCATTGCTACTTCATAACTATAATTTTGCTACTGTCATGAATCATAATATAAATATCTGATATTCATAGGTTTTTGGATACCCTTGTGAAAGAGTCATTCAACCTCCAAAGGGGTTGCAACGCTTGAGAACCACTGCTTTAAGCAAAAACAAAGCAAATGAAAATGTTAAAATGTACACATAAATGTGACATACTGCTAACCACCTTCTATTTAACATAACATGTACAAGAAATGCTCTTTTTCTTTTGTTTTTCAAGACAGAGTTTCTCTGTATAACCCTGTCCTGGAACTCTCTGTAGACCAGGCTGGCCTCAAACTCACAGATTATCTACCTGCCTCTGCCTCCTGAGTGCTGGGGTCAAAGGTGTGCACTGCCACCACCAGGCAAAAGGAATAATCTTAACCATTAAAAATGTAAAAGGGGGGTGGTGGTAGTGGAGAGATGGCTCAGCGGTTAAGAGCACCGACTGCTCTTCCGGAGGTCCTGAGTTCAATTCCCAGCAGCTACAATGGTGGCCCACACCCACCTGTAATGGGATCCAATGCCTCTTCTGGTGTGCGTGAAGACAGTRACAGGGGACTCATATACATAAAATAATTCTTAAAAGAACATTTGTTTTAAATAAATAAATGAACAAATCAGCATTATTTTCCTTCCTATTAACTGTGTCTATGTGTACATACGTGAGGGTGTGCATGTTAGTGCAGCTGCCTGGAGCGGCTCACTGGATCCCGTGGAGCTGGAGTTTCAGACGACTGACAGCTGCCACGTAGGGAGGCACTGGGGAGTGAGCCTGGGTCCTCTGAAAGAGCAGTGCCTACTCTGAACCACTGAGGCGTCTCTCCAGCCCCTGAACTCTTTACTCTTAAATGAGCATTTGATAAAAATTTCACTTTGGGGCCTGGAAAGACAGCCCGGGGCCCAGCGTGAACACCGATAGGTCCATTTACCCTAACTACTTTAGATCCCCGCCCCCACTGTGAACCCAAGCCTGCCTTGACCGACCTTAATGGTTCACTGTACCATCGTTCTGCCTATTTTAACAGTTAAATGCTTTAACTACAAAAATCTTCACTTACAAGTCAGAAAAACAGATTTTCTAACCTCAATATTGACTATAAGGTCCAGGACAGACATCTTTCTTTGGCATTTCTTCCAAAGAGAAATGTCAATTTTTCCTAAGATGTTACATGTGAGCAGAAACTATACGGAAAGGAGATGACTCCGTGGCAGAGACACATGTTACCAAGTCTGACAACCTGAGTTTAAGCCCTAGGGCCCACATGACAGGAAGAGAAAACTGACTCAAGCTATCCACCGACCTCCACGTGCATGCCTTCGCATGTACACTCTCCACACAGACACACACAGACGTAACTGTAAAAAAGAGGAAGCGACTGCAGACACGCCCATAAAGAAGAATCCCATTAGGTTTCCCATATGCTGCCTGACTAGCAGTTAACCTGCTGGGAACATTTCTACAAAAAAAAAAAAAAAAAAAAAAAGGAAACTACATTCAATTGTCAACACAGTGGCTCTCAGGCCTGACTAGATGTCAGAATCACTTAGGGGAATATTACAAAACTAACAACAACCCAACTGTTACAGCAAGGTGATAGCAGAAGTCTCAGGAGCGTGAAGCCATTTCATTTGTATTGTTTGTAAAGCCTCAAGTGACCCAGGTCAGTGTGGAGAATTACTCCTGACTTCTGTCCGGAGCTGAGGACCAAACCCAGGGCCTTGTGTTTGCTAGGCAAGCTATCTACCACTGAGCTAAACCCCCAGCCCCTGTTAGTTCTTTAAGAAAAAGATCCAATCTGAGAACTATGGAAAGAACCGAGTATTGTGGGTTTTTAAATTACCCTGTTGAGAACTTGACAATTAAAGTTCACCATCAGTCGGGCGGTGGTGGCACACGCCTGTAATCCCAGCACTCTGAGAGGCAGAGGCAGGTGGATTTCTGAGTTCGAGGCCAGCCTGGGCTACAGAGTGAGTTCCAGGACAGCCAGGGC
>BDUI01007476.1:36100-53565 GCA_002335545.1 Apodemus speciosus
ATTGGCTTTACTTTGGTACTTGAAGCTCAGGTGAAGCCACTTCCCCTCTGTGAAAGACTTCAGAGACACAAAGTGACCCCAATGTCCTGGGCCTGTGACCGGAGCCAGCCTGGTACTTGAGACATTTGGCCCTGGCAATACCCTCCCGGGCAACCCCATCTGCCCGAGGGCCCAAGGGCAGACTGGCCAGGTGAAGGGCTGGTGAGGACGGAGCGCTCCGCGCTGGAGCAGCCAGTCCCAGTTGCCTTCTTTGGTGGTTGTCACCGGAGACTGGCCATCAGCCCTGCAGCCAGGCGTGGTGTTGATAGGTCCCCACAGCTGCGGCCACACGTGTGCCCAGCCATCAGCCTTTGGACAGTTGAGGGAGGGGAGGGACCGAGKGCCGGCAGGAGGGGGGCCAAAGCCACAGCTGGGGGACAGCAGGTGCCGCAGCCTGGGTGGCTGCTGCGTGCCATCTGCTCCCATCCTGCCCCTCCTCGTGGGCCCAGCAAGATGGGGGCTTCTTGCGTCTTCCATCACAGACCCAGACACAAGCCACCACGGACCACTGGGCTTGTCTAAAGTGTGTCTGAGCTTCTCCCCCTCTGCAGACCAGGGAGGGGGTTAGGTGAGGGCTTTGCTGCTTCTAGCCTGCCGCCTGATAGACGGCACTTACCGATCACCAGCCACAGAGGCTGGGTGACCTGGACTTAACGTGTGTCTGCCAGCGCTGGGATCCAGAAATGGGAAGTCGGATGGGAAAGGCTGAGGGGTGGTCCCCAGAGATGCAATGAGGACGGCCAAGAGACTCTGTGACTCTGTCTCCGAAACCCCCTGCCCATGGAAGACCCTGTGGGTCGGAGCATGGGGAGCAAGCAGTGACTGGAGCAGAGAGGTCTGCCTTCTGCTCCCCGCAGGCAGGAGCCCACCCTTGCTGGCTCTGGATAGCAGAGTCATGGGACAAAGAAACAGCTCACRCAGGTTTTTTCCACCCACCCTGCCTGACCACACCTTACGGTAAAAGGGAAGCCCTGGGACTCACCATCCTCTGCAAAGAATGCTCTAAGCAAGGCCTGCCCTTTGGACTTCCGGTTGAGCCCGTTCGTGCCCCTTTGCTTCATGGTCCTGTTCTGAAGCCCTTGGATACCCAAGGTTCACCTGATCCTCTGTTCACCCTGGCCGTCCTCAGTATCCTAGCTCCTTCCTACCCAGCTGCCCCTGAGATGATGAGAGTTGGGTCACTCGGACCTGGTTGGTAATGGATGTCCTGAGCCAACAGGTCACATTTCAGAAATCAGGCCCTAGGTACCCTGACATCATCCACAAGCCTCCCATAGGGGTCGCAGGGGCCACGAGGCAGGAGATGGTTGAAATAGAGGCTCCACACCCCAAGCCAGTTCCCCTGTCCCCCCGGAGYGGATCCCAGAGGAGAGTCTTAGCATCTAGAAATCTGGGGTCATCGCCCCTCATATAGCTTATGCATACAGAGACTCAGGTTGGTTGGGAGAATCGAGGTGGGGCCTGAGCACAGAAGGCTGCGTTGTGACCCCYGCGCAGACACTAGCCCCGAYGAGCCTGCCTTTGGCCTGGCCCTTTGCCTCACCTGTGCCTAGATGCCAGCCACCTGTGAGAACACTCAGGGCTGCCACAGGATGGCCGGCGTCCGGAGTCCACCTGGCCAGTGGGAGCTCAGGCCCCTGCCCAGGTGCTGGCCAGCCTGCTCTGCCCTCAGCTGCTTCATCTGTCTCTCTCTCTCTCTCTTTCTGTCTTTCCTTAGCTAACAGGAAGGAGAAGGCTGCAGCAATGCCAGACTCCCCGGCTGAAGTGAAGACGCAGCCCCGGTCCACACCCCCCAGCATGCCGCCCCCACCTCCCACCTCATCCCAGGGAGCCACACGACCACCCTCCTTCACACCTCACACGCGTGAGTCCCCCACCCCACCCCCACCCCATACCTCGAGCGTAGAAGAGACGGAGTCATTTGAAATTCTGTACTCGTATTTAATGTAACGCGACCCTGTGGCCCGTTGGCAACCTAGTCTTAGGTTCAGATCTCAGCTCCTCCTACTCGCTACCCAGCTTTGGGTATGCTAGCTACTTCAGAGCTCTGGTCCGGCTTCTTCATTTGTAGAGTGGGGAGCCTGCTGTGGTCCCTGTCTCACAGCCATTGAGAAAACGAAGTGAGTTACCAGACATTAGCACCAGCTTACAAGCACAGATGTCCGGAGGCCCCACGGACCTGGGCTCAGCTCAGCAGCCCAGAGCAGAGGCCACTGCGGGGATTCCAGGGAGCCTAGAGCAGAAGTGTCCCCTCTCTTCCGTAGCCACCCCGTTCCTTTGAAAGACTGTAACTTAGACTGAGCAGTTGGGAGACTCCCAGGGTTGGGCCATTAAAGGGGACAATGTCCACGCCCCTCCCCCAAGACAGAGGACAGGAGTGTATCCTAAGCGTTCTGGTGGGGAGAAGGAGCCWWKCGCCACCCCCACTGCGGCTTTCGAAGACACGTGCCTGAGGGGCCCTTCCTCAGATCTCACACTGGAGCGAGATCCCTCTCTGTGGGAGGGGTCTCAGTAACTCAGCCTGGTGTCACCTGGTTGTCACCTGATTTCCAKGGCTTCCTCTGGCCCTGGTCGTGGGGCACCAACTGTGCTCTTCAAAGTTAAAGCTCTCAGTCGAGCCTTGATGTCTAGAGAAAGGCTGAGATGAGGAGCGAACAGCTCAACCCCAGGCTAGCCTTGTCCCAGGCTAGCCATGTCTCTGTTTGGCGGGCTGCCAGGCTCCTGCTTTGGGGGTAATAGCATCTGCTTCTGGGTATAGCCACGGGTAACCAGGGCCCTCTGAGAACACGCCCAGCATACAGCACGTTGGCTCATGGGGATACCCATCTATGCCTTGCAGTCTCCTGGGAGGTGCTAATCTCACTTCCTCCAGTTAACCCAGGGTCCAAGGATTGGTGATCCTGGAGCGAGCACTCCTAGCCCTGCTTCTTGCAGCTGGGAGTCTGCCCTTAGCAGCCTGAGGCTCTCAAGGAGAACAAATGGCCCTGCCAGGTCCTGGTCTGCCTGCTGGCCATGCTCCTCCAGGCCAGCGATCCCTGGGCCTGTTCTCCCAGTGCCCCTCCCTTAGCGATGCAATGCGGCTGGCATGGTCGCCCTCCCCTCCCTCCCTTCCTCCCTCCCTCCCTAAGCATCCTTCCCTCTGAGCTGAAGTACAGGTAGACTCTAGCCTCGGAGCTCATCCGGTGGGTGAAAGGGGACTCTGTGGGACGGTGCCGATGTCACCAGCCAATGTGTTAACCTAGAAACAAGATGGGTGCGTAGGAGCTGCTGTGCCCCCTCCCACCCATGAGGCCATGACACACTTCCTGAAACAAGTCCTCCAGATGTTTGGAGGCCTCAAGCAGGAAGCAAGAACAGAGCAGCCGACAGGCCGATCTCGGACTATGAGCTGTCACCTACTCCCCCAGCCTGCTTTTCCCCCGTGGACCAGSTCCTATCCCRAAAGCTAGCCTGGACACCAGATGTTCCTGGTTAGGAGTGAGGATCSGGTCAGCTGGAGCCTCCGAGGCTTTGATTTCATGAGGCCCGGGAACAGATGTGAGGGTGGTCAGAGCACGTGCGGTTCACGGGGAGGGGTTGTGTCCCTCCTGCCCCTCAGTCCCACCCAGGGGGTCGCAGAGCACAAGGCTCTCGTTTTTCTCTAAGCAGACACTTCCAGTCTGGGGGGCTTCAGGTCACTGGGGCTAGTCRGTGCGTGAGTGTGAGGCCCAGTGCTCCTGAGGTCACCTCGGGTTCATTCCTAATCCACGTGGTTAGCCACACACACACCCCTGCACCTGGCGGTGGCAGCCCTGGTAAAGCCTCTGCAGTCGGCTGCAGATTCCTGCCCAGTGCTCCAAGCCAGATGGAGAGACTGACCTTGAACCTACTTGAGGGCTGTGGTTTTCCTGGCCCAGTGACCACCCTGGGCACAGATTTGGTCTGTGGCTGGGGAGATCRGCAGGAGGCTGAGTGTGGAGACTTGAGACAATACAAGAAGCACTGATCCAGCCTACACTCCTCTCAGGCAGGGAGCCCATAGGTGCCTTGAGCTCCCTTCTGCCCTTGCRAGTTTCTGAGACAGGGGACTCACTACTCCKAGAGCTACTGCGTGGGTCCACTGACAACCCCACCTCACATAACAGACCTCAATCCCTGTCACTGAAAACAGCCTGGGCCCTCGGATCCCTCAAGGACAGTGCTGAACGGGTAACCGAGCACTCTCTGGGAAGACAGCTTTTAAGAGTGAAAGGGTCCTGCTGACAGATACCCAATGCAACCCGTTTTACAGAGGAGAAAACTGAGGCCCAGAGGAGTGGACCGGCCCCCAGTGGCAACGGTGCGGTCTCTAGGACTGCCACTAAACAGCAGAGGGGACAGCCACTGCGGCGCCCTCCTGACGGCCTGTTCTTCTTATTTTGCTTACAGATGGTGAGGATGGACCTGCGACGTCTCTACCCCACGGCCGTTTCCACGGCTGCTTAAAGTGGTCCATGGTCTGTCTCTGTAAGTAAAATAACAAGAACCGTGGGCCCTTCTCGGGCTCTACACTCCTATTGTTGGATCTCCAGCCTCCTTAAAGACGAGAGGCCCAGGGGCCTAGGGCTAGAGACCGAGACCCTCAGACATTGTGCCGGAACTGTGGGGCCTTTGCATGTGARCRCCCACTGAGCTTCATCCTCAACRGCCAGACAGGCTGACTGGAGCAGATGCCAGGGCTGTGGGGAGGCAGTGGGATGCSCGTCAGTGACAAGTCACACCCCACTGTTACAAGAGGCCCTAGCTCCAGCTGTTGGTAGGGTAGCTAACGACGGGCGGGGATGGTTGCCCGTGCCTCGGTTTCCCCACCTGTAAGGTGATGCTACCACAGTATGRAGCACTGAGGGTGATTCGTGTGCCTTGCTGACAAAGCCGTGGATGCTGTGTCAGAGCCACGCCGCGTGCCCTGGGCGTATCGGTCACTAGTGGACGATTCCACCAAAGCCTGAGGCGACATTCAGAATGCTTGTCTCCCCAGCAGCAGCAGCCTTGACTGGTCCAATTAGCTGCATATCCCAGGCGTGTGTGGCTGCCATGTAACTTCTGGGCTCTAAGAATGAGGAAGAGCTTACATGTGTGGGCTGTGTTCTCTGTTGTCCCTCTTGCTGCCATCTTTCCGTGCTTTGCTTGGCCACACACTAGAGCCTGGCACACAGCCTGATTGGCCATCAACTGTTGGCCGATTCTTGCTGTGGTGATAATGGTGTTCCCCGTGTCAGGGAGAAAGGATGAAGAGCTGTTAACGGGGTCCGTGTGCCCCAGGCTAACTCCCACCCAAGCATCAAGGCTGGGGGAGTTATGGGGGTGCTAGCGTGTGCCCCCAAACATCAGCCGAGGACACGTGTGCTGTCTAACTTAGTAACACACCTGTTGTGGTAATGAAAACACTTGTGCTGGGGACTATTTTTGGCGTCTCTTTAGCTGCTGAGACTGCCCGGCAGCCACGGGAGGGGAGACAGGCAGTAAGGCGAACRGGCCACGGGGGACCCAGGCGCTCAGAGCAAGGCTGGTAAGCGGGCCTCAGGGAAGACAGGACCAGGCCAGGCTGGGTCTGGTGGGTGGCACGGACTAGACCATGAATCCATCGGCGTGTCTTAGAAACTACTGGAAGGCCCAGAGTCCTGGTGATAGAAGCCTTGGTCTTAAGATACAAGTCCACAGCTATTAGTGAGGTCTCTGTGGCAACAAGCCATTTCTTGGCCTGGCTGAGGTAACTGCAAGTGACTGTCATTAGGGTTGACTGGGGCGTGTGTGTCGGCTGTCAGAGCTCACCAGGAAGATGGAAGCCCACCCAGTGGGGTCCTCTGGACCTGGTCTTAGAGAGGCTAGGAGCCCAGAGCTGTTAGGATGCCACTATCACTGACCACCCCAGAGCAAGATGGGTGCTCCCACACGCAGTGCTTAGTCCTACCTGCTTCTACTAGCATACAGGCATTCTGGAGCTGACTGTGCGTCCTGGGCCCTGGAAAAGGCTCTTGAGATCATTTGGGGGGAGACAAATGGGAAGGCTTCTGTTTCCATGCATACCCCACCCCGGCACCAGGAAGGAGGAGCTACTTAGAACCGTAGAACCGTAGGCAGAGGGTAGCCATGCCTGGTGACAGCATGGAAACACCAGGCAACCTGTGAGTCTGCATGTCTCTCCCCACATGCTTTGAAACTTGTGTTCCTCAGAAGCAGCTGTCAAGGGGTGCCTCACATACCCCCCAGCATGTAGAGTCTGTCAGGGTTGTGACCTCATGAGGGCCAGCTTCCAGGTAAGCTGGTGGCATGCATCCTGGAGCCCACCTCAGAACTTCAGAATGGCTTGGCACCACCGGCAGACAGAAAAACCAATGCCAGGCCTAGGTCTGACCGACATTGTCTTATCTGGACAGGCGCTGCTCCCCAAACCCTCAAGGGTTTATGGGATGGGGGTGTCTGAGGGACCTGTAAGAGCATAGCCCTTGTAGCAGGTGACTGTCAGACTAGAGGTGAGGATAGAATGGGGAGGAGGGGTGTTCTCTCAGGGGATTATACCGGCAGCCACGCCCACACCACGACAGAGCATCTCTTGGCTTGGTCTTGTCTTAACTTGTGTAGAAGGTGGGGGTCCCCCTTAGGATCAGACAGTTGGGGGCCACCAGCTGGCTCTATCCGTGAGCTGGTTACCCCAGATGGATCCAGAACATGTTTGTGTGGGGCCACTAGCCCTGGTCCCAAGGTAGCTTATCTGGGCTAGAGCCTCAGGCAGTGTCTGGACAAGACGAAGGCGGTCACTGCGCTAGTTAGCAAGAGAAGGCTGTATGGGGCCCACAGGGGAGACTGAAACCACAAGACCGACCGACCGAGTTGGGTTAGGCTCCCCCATCCTGTGGCCCTAGCAGAGGTATAACAGGATCCTGTCAGAGCCACGGCAGCCTCAGAGATCTGAGGGCCAGGAAGGAGGGACTCAGGTCAAGCCCTGCCTCCGTCCATGCTGAGCCCTAAGGCCACCTCCCGGTGCTTGAGTCAGGATATGCAGTCTGGAATGACTTGCAGAGGAAACCATTGCCTGTGGCAAGCAGTTAACCCAGGGGAACTCAGCTGGAGTCTCTGTGCTGGGAAAGCCTGGGGGATCTTAAGTGTAAAAGGGGGATCCCTCTCTCCCTCGTACTTCTGTCCCCACCAGGCTAGCCTCGGCCGCAGGTGGCATGAGACAGCTGGAGCGTTGAGGATCGTGACCTTATGGATATGAGGTCCTCTGGATATGACCCAGAGCTACATTTCTCAGCCCAGACAAGACATTCTGGCTTCTGCATTCTCTGCCAAGGCAGGAGACGGTGGTGTATCCTTGAGGTCAGGGACACAGGACACAAACAAAGCCACAGTTGAGTGGGCCGGAGGCGTATGAACATGTCTCTGTGCCCAGAGGTAGCATTTGTAACCTACATTCTCTGACCTGTCTGCAGACCCCGCTAATCATCGCTGGGGCCCACTGCCACAACTTTTAACCTTTGTCACTCGGGGCYGAGAGGCAAGGACTCAGTGGCAGCCCCTGGCCTTGGCCTTGGGACGCTGAGCCAATAGCAGGTCTATCCAGTCAGCCGGGGCTCAGTGACTGGCAGCGGCGACCCTGTAGCATGCTTATCAGCTGTCTCTTTGGTCACTTGGTCGTCCTCAGCATGAACTAGCCCCTGGACACAGCCTCCTATGTCACAATCCCCTGGAGGACCCAACCAGTTCCTCCAGGGGGGTCTCAGTCTCTGCCTGATGTTGAGCCCCACCAGCTCATGCATTCGATCTACTTGCTGGCAATGGCTCAGGGTGAGCGAGACTCAGGGTCCTCAGGGTTGGGGGGACTCTGGGCACATCACCTGGAGCTGGGAAAGAGATTGGGTAGAAGGTGTTGCTTGGGGCTGCTGGAGCAGGGGCAGAGTTGCTAGCCTGTTCTTGGGGGACGGGAGTGATTTCTCATTTCCCAYACCACGGGYGAAGATGCCCCGTGCTTGCTCATGGCAGAAACCTGAGCCAGTCTGGGAGGATGAGCCGGGCATCTGCCGCATGTGGAGGATCTAGAATATCGGCTGGCGTGAAGGTCAGGCTCGGGGTAGCCCCCAGGGACAGCATAAGCCAGCCCCACACATGTCTGTCTCTGCAGCCACTTCCAGCGTGTGAGCCCTATCTCRCCCTCCTAGCCGGGGTACCTGAGGTGAAGGGAGTCACCTCCCCAGTACCCGTTTGCATATCTGTACAAGAGCACAGAATGGTTGCAGGGACAGAATGGCAGTTGTGTGATACACCAGCACAGCTGATCTGGAYGCCACCATCATTGTCACTGTCATATGGGTCACTGGCATTGCCACCGAGTGTACTTATAGCCACCAAGTGCAACTGTTATGCCTGTCCTCACGCTTACTCCCCGCTCTCCCACAGTGATGAACGGCAGCAGCCACTCACCCACGGCCATCCACGGTGCCCCGTCTACACCCAATGGCTTCAGCAACGGCCCGGCCACCTCATCCACCGCCTCGCTGTCCACACAGCACCTGCCCCCGGCCTGCGGAGCGCGGCAGCTCAGCAAGCTCAAGCGCTTCCTCACCACCCTGCAGCAGTTCGGCAGTGACATCTCGCCCGAGATTGGGGAGCGCGTGCGCACGCTGGTGCTGGGGCTGGTGGTGAGTCTACAAGCCATCGGCCACCCGTGGTCCCCATGACAGCCTCTGTCGCGGGCTCTGTCGTGATGGCCACCACAACCCCATCATGCTCTGTCCAGCCCTCAAGCCAGACCTGGAACCTCCTCCTCCCGTGTGGGTGGGGCATCCGGGTGGGTACATGGGAACCTTTAGATGGGGCACAGAACTCAACTCTGTCGATCTCAACCGTCTCTTGGCAGAACTCAACTCTGACGATCGAAGAGTTTCATTCCAAGCTCCAGGAAGCCACCAACTTTCCACTGAGGCCGTTTGTCATCCCCTTTCTGAAGGTAAACAGAGGCAGCACCCTCCGGGCAACAGGAATGGTGTATACGAAGACCCTGAGAAAGGGGGGAAAGCTACTTCTGAATGGCGGGAATCCAGTAAGGGGAATGGGTATGCAGAGAGTGAAGAACGGGTGGTGAACAGGCAGGCAAGTGGCTGGACAGCGGGGTGACAGAAGATGCTATGCCAAACTCAGAGCCCAGGCTCGGAGACTGGGGCCTCAGAYGCTGGTGACCCTGTACTAGGTCCCTTTGGCAGAGTGACCAGAACTGCTGAGCAAGGCAGATTCCTCACCCGAGCCTAAACCCTCRGGACGGGGAGCCATGTTTGTTTGTGGGGATTGCGTGGGTTTTTTGGTTGGCTGGGTTTTAGGGGCTTTTTCAGTTTGGTTTTTTTTTTTTTTCAACGCCGAGGCATGAGCATCGTCTCGTCCATGTTAGACAGGCGTCCTACTGCTAAGCCGCGGCTCTGGCCCTTTTGAATTTTGAGGCAGGGTCTCGCTAAGTTTCCCGGACTAGCCTTGAAATCTATCCTCCTGCCTCAGCATCTAATAGTTGGGATTGCGGGTACGCACTGCTAGGCTCAGTGAGAAGCTGTCAGTCTGGTCGTCTGTGCACCAACGCTTGGGAAGGAGCCAGGTCCTCACGTTGTGCCCGGGACTCACTGCAGCTCTTTACTCTGAGAGGAGAGAGGGCGGCATGCTTCCAAATGTGTTTGCCCGCGTGATCGCTTTCCGCTCAGACCTCTCAGGGAGATGCCAACTTGCCCGCCGCTTAGGGCGCCCACCTCCGCTTACACCGGAGCCCCGCATCATTCTTCCTACACGCCCGTGCTCCACTTTAGGGAAAGTTCAAGGTCAGATCCTATAAGGGAAGAGCTCCAAGATGTGAGCCCCACAGAGCTACCGAGCCGGCGCTGGGCTGGCTCCGTGCCTCTATACCCAGCCCCTGAGGCCGCAGTCCTCCGTTCACACAGACCAGCCACATCACTAAGTTTTTAAACTGCCAGCTTAGACCGAGAATGGATTACAAGGCTCTCTGCACAGATGCCCCTTGACCCCGGGACGGGGAGGCACAGCCCTGACTCTGTCAAGCTAACAGGCAGGAAAACTGAAGCCTTCACTTTCCCGGCTGGTAGAGACCCAAGGCCGGGGTCAAGCTTGGCTCTGTACAGTTCAGAGTCCCCACAACAGTCACAGTACATGCCCTACCAGCCTCATCCCCTATGGCACCTCACAGGGAGACCCCACATGACACCCATCACCACTCCCTCCTCCCTCCCACGCACACCTTGCTGGGCTCGYGCGCGCTGGAGTTAGTGACAACAGAGAAGCCTCGGGCGCCAGCACGTAGGCCCACCTGGTAGTGCTTTGGTGTGCGTTGGAGGTYCGTTCTCCTCGCCCTCCGTACGGCTGACTCTGCCGCCGCCTGCCTTCAGGAAGCCATACGCCTGCTCMTTCTGTCTGAGCCGATGTTTGCAAGAGATGCCCCGCAGCACTAGCCGCCCTGCCTGTGCCTGGAGTGTCCCAGCTTCCTCTTCCCCTACCTCAGCTCCCTTCCTGCCTAACCTAGCACAGGATCACCTAAAACAAGCACTAGGTGGGACACCTTGCCAAGCACTGCCATCTCAAGGGACCTCCTCCATTTCATTTCCCTACGCCCGAGTTGGCTGTGTGGGGGTTAGCCCACATCATAGTTCACCCAGGACCTCTGCGCCTCATTGTTAGGGACACTGGGTGGTACTTCTGTCTCCACGATATGGAGCTCCTGGGATGGAAGGGCAGAAAGAGTCAAAGGTCAAACCTAAAAATACAAGATGGCAGCCAGTACTTCTGACCTTGTTGCCAAGACACCAGCCAGAGTCCTATCAAAGAAGCATGGCTACTTTGCCGGTACAACAGGGTAGGGGCCCAGCCCCAAAACACAAGCCAGAGGAAGGGCTCAGGCAGCTCCAGATGCCTCCCTGCCCTCACCGGGTAGGGTCCCCTCTTAGCAGGGCAGAGAGCCACCACGGCACCTTCCCAAATAGTTAAGGACCTCCTGGCTTCTACAGTACTTCTCATGGCTACCTCTGGAGATCGCTGGGCACGGAGTGGCTACACAGAGCCTGGCTCCAATGGCAGGCCCTTTTGGGTCCTTTCCTAAGCAAGATGAAACTGTCAGCCACACAGGTGATAGGAATCGCTGAGCCGATTCACGCGGGGCTCGCCGGAGCCTATCACCCCAGGGCTTCCAGAGCTCTGGTCTGCTGATGAGTCAAGAGAGCTTGCATGACCTTCCCAGGACCACACAACTCCTCCAGCCCAGCCGGGGTGAGGTGCAGCCAATCTCATACACCAGCCTGTGGGGGAGGGGCTCTGTAGAGCAAAGGGAAGCGTCCCCAAAACTCGGGGCTTAGCTGTCACCTTGGCGGTTCTAGGTGTGTGCTATGTATCTTTCACCAGAGTCCCATTCAGGACAAAGATGGTTTAGATTTTTTTCCCTAGACATCAAAATCTCCATGCCAAGTGAAGTTGGGGCCCAGACACCCTTTGACCAGCTTGGTGTGACCTCTGAATGATGCCCGGGACTTATGAAGAAGAATGGGGACTTGTTCTTTCTGGGCAGGAAGTGGTCCTGTACCCCCAGCCAAGGGCTGCGTGTGTCTGGACTGTACGGCGGGCTACCTGAGCCTAGGATCCCTCCACTCTGTCCCACACCCGTCTCCACGTAGCTGGACAGTGGCACTTCACAGAAGCCACCCCACCCGAGGMTCCAGCTCCCAGCTGGCCCCAGCCGGCCAGGATCCCAGATGTTCCCCCACCCGAACAGCAACCAGATGGTGCTTATGCCCAGCCCCCGCCCCAACATGCTGGCCAAGGAGAGGGTGGGGGACTGGTGAGGGAGGAGACTCCGGACTACCGAGACCTCCCAGGACCTCATCCCAGCTCATGCTTCTGATGCGGTCGGCAGATGGTGGGCTGGCCCCTGTTCAGCTATCCAAACAGAAAAACAGGCCTGGCAGCCATACYGCTCAACAAAAAYGCATCAGCTGCCTGATGGGCCGCRTGGATGCGCCAGCAGAGGCTGAGGAGGCGGAGGCTGGAGAAGGCTGCCCTGGCAGCTTCGAAACGCATGGGAAAGTTTTAGATCGTGTTTATTTACAAATACTTAGAACTGCTGGCTCTCCCGAGAGCCTGCCACTGGGCCCCTGTCCAGCATGCTGAGGGCCAKCCTGTCCCTCTAACCCGCAGCAGCTCTGGAAAGGCTGACCACCAGCGGTGCGTGCCTGAAGACCCTTACCCAAGCACTAGGGAGAAGCTCCCAGAGATGGAGTCTGAGCTCGGGTGGCTTCATCTGCAGATGTAAAATCTAGTTGTGATGTCATGGCTGAGGCTTGGGGTCATGAAGGTCATATTCCTTATGTGGTGCTGATGTCCCAAGTTCCAGCTGTGAGCTTTGTTTAGGGCCGAGACTGGAAAGTAGGAGGCAGTGGGGAGAGGGCCTGGGGGGCTTCTGGACAGTGCATTTTGGGGGCTAGAGCAGAGACCCTGTAGCAGCACAGCACCTCATTTACATCCCTATCTCCCCCTTCCCCTCCCCCTCCCCTTCCCCTCTCATGCATGCATGCATATTAGGTTGCCTGCCCCCTCTGAACCTTGCTTTCTTTCTCCACACCAAGGATGATACAGTGCCTGCTTAGACGGGGTACTAGTAGGGAGTATTGGCTGCAGACAGCAACTCTAAGAGGTAGCAAAGTCCTTACATTGCTGTGTGCCCAGCGGAGCTCAGGCCTGTCGCTTCTTACTGTGCCGTCGGAAGGAAAAAGGACCCTGAGGAACCCAGAGCAGCCCTGAGTCACACACAAGCAGCTCTGGGCTGTCTGCTCYGAACAGGCGATGTGAGTTTGCACCCCAGCTGTTGGCAGCTGTGCCTCAAAGCCCCTGTCCTGCCCACAGGCTAATCTTCCGCTGCTGCAGAGAGAGCTCCTGCACTGTGCCCGCCTGGCCAAGCAGACGCCCGCCCAGTACCTGGCCCAGCACGAACAGCTGCTGCTGGACGCCAGCGCCACCTCCCCTGTCGACTCGTCCGAGCTCCTGCTGGAAGTCAATGAGAATGGCAAGAGGAGGACACCTGACAGGTACCAGCCTCTCACAAACCCACAGGACAGGGAGGTGACCCCAAGTGGCCCATCTGCCCCTGCCGCAGCCCTGCCAGACGGCTGGCCCAGTCYGTTGTCTGTAGCGACCCCGCTGTGTGCTGCAGGGACAGGCTGGAGTCCGGGAGACACTGAGTTCCACAGCATATACTGTTCAATTAGCTATGGACCYCAGGGACCTCTGGGGTCCCTGGAGGACAGCAGCTCAGGGAGGGGACTGGTCACCAGAACTCGCTTTTCTCTGTGCTGTTTGTCAACCCTGAGTGACCTRGAGCCTAAGTCCTGAGGTGGCTGGGCTGGACTGGACCTCTCKACTGGCCACAGAGATACTGGTCCTACCATTATACCCCACTGGGGAACCACACCTAGCMATGGGGCCCTGGGTGTCTCCCTCTATCCATTCTTCACCAGGAGCCCCAGAGGAGGTCAGAGTGGGGGGACCAGAACCCAGTGGGGCTCCTCTGAGTTTCTGCCTCCGTCCTGTCTGTCTCTCCTCACCTTCATTATTATCCTCTATCCAAGACTGGGGCTGATGTCCATTGGCCACCTATTTTCTTGGTCAGGACCAAAGAGAATGGGTCAGACCGGGACCCCCTGCACCCCGACCACCTCAG
Source organism: Apodemus speciosus (assembly GCA_002335545.1). Taxonomy (NCBI): domain Eukaryota; kingdom Metazoa; phylum Chordata; class Mammalia; order Rodentia; family Muridae; genus Apodemus; species Apodemus speciosus. Next base: position 49,848 of record BDUI01007476.1, read on the forward strand.
TAAGCGGTCCTGCACCCTGAGCCCTGCCCAGCGTGGCAGCCCCAACAATGGGCTGCCTCACCCTACGCCGCCCCCGCCCCCGCACTATCGCCTGGAGGACATGGCCATGGCCCACCACTTCCGGGACTCCTACCGCCATCCYGAGCCCCGAGAGCTACGGGAACGCCATCGGCCCCTCGGTAAGCGGTGTGAGTGTGCCGTCACCCACTCGCGRTCTGAACACGGTGTACGAGCCTGTGTGTCCGTGAGCCTGTGCCCGTGTACACGCCCGCACGTGCTTGTGTTGGAGAGTCTGCATGCGCTTATTGAGCGGTCCAGTCAGCACCTGCGTGTACCTGCGCTCCAGTGGAAGACACTGAAGCCGTCAGCACCGCCTCAGCTGTCCAGTAAGGAAATGGGTATAAGGAGCAGGCAGCCTCCCCAGCGCCCGTGGGGCCTGACTTGCCCCTCCAGAGACAAGTCGCCCCTCCTCACACACTGAATAGCACCACAGCAGAGGACCCTAATCCTAGGGACACCCTCCTGCCCTGGGCAGCCCGAGGCCAGGGTAGCTGAGGGTAAGACTACCAGCAGGACTGCCTTCCTTTCCTTGAATTCGGAAGTGACCCTCAAGTGGGCCACGTGACCTCTCTGTGCCTCAGTTTCTTCCTTTGCAGGAACAGGGATTCTGTGAGGAGAGGGTATTGATAGAGCACCTGGCACACACTCTAYCYCAGGGCCAGGCCACSGGTGACAAGGACCGCAGATAACATGCCGATGATYTTGCACGCTGTCATTTCCCAGTCTCTACCTACACCTCAAAGAAAACAGAGGTCCAAGGAATACGTGTGGGGCACCCATGGGTGGGCACAGCAACACCGGCCTAGCCCAGACTCCCTCTGCAGAAACCCAGAGATGGCCACCCCTGCCACACCCTGGTGTGTTGGGACATAATGTTAGAAATGACCATCCATGGGCTAGAGAGGTGGCTCAGTGGTTAGAGCACTGACTGCTCTTCCGGAGGTCCTGAGTTCAAATCCCAGCAACCACATGGCGGCTCGCAACCATCCGTAATGGGATCTGATGCCCTCTTCTGGTGTGTCTGAAGACAGCTCCAGTGTACACACACACACACACACACACACAATCAATAAATAAATAAAATCTATTTTAAAAAGAAAGAAAGAAAAGAAAAAGAAATGACCATCCAGGGTCACTCAGAATGCCACTAGGGTCCCAGAGCAGGGTCAGCAGAGGCCTTTCCCCACCTCCACCCCGTGGAAGCTTCCAGGGCCTGGTCCTAGGCAGCAGGTGACAGTGTCTGGCTCGACACAGCCGGGTCAGGCAGGTGCTAATTCCCACCCGCTTCTGCTAATGCAAAAATAAACGCCAGCTGTCGTACAGATCTCAGCCTCTATTTTAGTTTGGGCGTTGGCACAGGCCCCTCGTGGGCAGCCAGAGAGGGTGCTGGATGACGGCTGCGGCCACTCCCTGCCCTTCTGCAAACCCAGGGAGGCATTTCAGGTTAGGGTCGTAGGAGGTCCTCAGGCGCTGACGGCTGCTTAAAAGAGAGAGAGGCTTTGCCCCCAGGAAGTCTGGATTGGTGCCAGGTCACCTGCACAGCCTCAGTCATGACACTGGGAGCATCTGACACTGCAGGAAAACCAAGACCGGGCCATAGTGTCCCTCATGCCCCAGCCAGTGGCAACCCACACCCGCCCCACCCCATTTGGTCATTCCCGAGGTTACAGATCCAGACTGGTCTTACACCCAACACCGAACGCCTGCRCCACTTTCTGCGTGGTAACTATGGACAGACATGACCCTTCACCTGCCTCAGTTTCCTCGACTGTCCTATGGGGAAATGGACCTTCCCTGCAAGGTCAAGGCAGAGAGATGGGAACAGAGGTTAGCACCACGCACTGCTTGGGCACACCCCTCAAGGTTATCGGGTCAGCTTGAGGCTTTTCTAACTACTTATTATGCAAGAACTAGGCAGGATTGGGAAACTGAGGCAGGGAATGGCAAGATAAGGGCCCCAGCATCCCTCGGAGAATGAGCCATCCTGGATCACTGCTTTGATCCCAAGATTGTACTCGGGGCTGGTAAACACCCAGGTCAGWGTTCAGTCTGGAACACTGAGGTAGACACAACCWGCCATCTTTCTCCATGGAGCTGACAGTCTGGGAGTGGGGGTCGTAGAATAAACAGGGAGATCTTCTACCCAGAGGCCAGAGACACACATGGCCTGAGGAATTCCAAAGACTGCAGCTGTGGAGGGGCCCTGTGGCCTGGACTTTGAGGAATGCATAGGAGTACAGCTATCTGAGAGGAAGTCATAAACACACAGAAGWSGAGCAGCTGCACAGAGGCCCTGAGGTYTCTGGGCCGTGATAAGAGAGACTTTTAAAGTGAGCTCGTCTAGAGCTGTCTGTCAGAAATGGSCAAAGCGAGGGGAGCTGGGTTAGAAGGTTAGGGGGAGGCCGTGAGTCACTGAGGCAGAACCGGGGTGACCTGGTTTTAACCCATTCCCGACCCCTTGGTGTAGGTAGTAGGAGGCACCTGGGAGAAGGGGAGGGACCAAGTCAGGTCTCGGTTATGGGCAAGGCTAGGACTTGGCATCTGCATGGGGCCTAACTGTGCGTCGCCCCTTCTGCAGCCATACCCGGGTCTCGACAGGAAGAAGTGATTGACCAYAGGCTCACAGAACGCGAGTGGGCGGAGGAGTGGAAGCACCTCAACAGTGTGAGTGCCCGGGTGGGCTCCCCAGGCCCTCGCGACCGCGAGAATGTCTGCACAGCTCTGGAGCCTAAGGCTGGGGTGGGGGTGGGGTGGGGCTCGCCAGGCCCTCGCGACCGCGAGAATGTCTGCACAGCTCTGGAGCCTAAGGCTGGGGTGGGGGGCACCCACACGGAGTTTGGGCTCCTCTGGGTTCAGCATCTCCTGGTAGGACCTACCTGCGTGCCTACTACTGCCCGCCCTTTCTATGCGAGGGTCGCTGTCCACGGTTGGCCTATCAGGACGCTGCCAAAGAGTAAAAGACAAGGAGACGAAGCCACATACTCCGGCTCTTCCTCCTCTACTGCTTCCTGCTCAGACACTTRCAGAGTAGAGYCCCAGCAGTGTAGGACATCTCTGTGGTGGRCGCCTAAGGCCCTGGTCAGGCCAGCTGGGCCACGTCTTAATGTTCCCAGGAGCCTCCATTCCTCTGGCCCCCATGCACCTTTCTGTTCGCAAGGCAGACTGAGAGCTTTGAAGGAAACACCCTGAACCCCTACCCTGCATCCAGAGAAGCTCCCATTCGAGTCGGGTGCCCACGGGCACTGCGAGCCACTTCACTGTTTGGGAGGGGCCAAGGTAGATCTCTGTGCCCCGCCCTCAGGGACGATGAGCTGGCTCCCTGACCAGCCCTTCCATATTGGATGGCCACATCTGGCCACAGCCCCGGTTCCAACGTACTGAAGGCCCTGCCACCTGCCTGCAGCTCCTGAACTGCATCATGGACATGGTGGAGAAGACACGGCGGTCCCTCACCGTCCTGCGCCGGTGCCAGGAGGCAGACCGCGAGGAGCTCAACCACTGGATCCGGTGCTACAGTGACTCGGAGGATGGGAAGAAGGGCCCCACCCCCATCTCTGCCCGGTCCCTCAACAGCTGCAGTGGCCCTGAGGGGTCTCAGCTAGGTGTGTACGAAGGAAGAACATGGGGGACCTGAAGTGAGAGCTTGCTAGCCCTACAC
>BDUI01007479.1:29310-39860 GCA_002335545.1 Apodemus speciosus
TCCCTACTTGTTCCTAAGGTATCCCCTACCACCCACAAGCTTACCTGATACTTGTTTTTCCTAAGCTTTTGTTATTTAAGACTCTTACATTTCAATCCTGGAACAAAAGAGGTGACTATTTAACATATTAAAGTAAATGTGACCTCCAGGTTCTCCCTGCAGCCCTCAGCTCCTACCTGCAAAGGAACTCCCCTGCATCCTGCAGCTTAACCTAATCTTCTCTAGCCCTGGGGCTTGTCTGTCCTTCTCCCAGCTGTCTGTCCTTATATAATTCAACCATTTTGCTTACTTGGCCTTTTGGATATAGTTTCTTTTGGGCCTGCTGTCTGCTATACCCAGTTCAACTCTCATCTCTCTCTACCTTCCTCTTACCCTTTCCCCATTCCCACAGCTCTGGTCATRTCTACACCAGACTCTCCCAGATGCTTCTGCCTCTGGCTATGCCCTCCCTTTTATYTACAATAAACTTTCTCCTACATCATAACTAAGAGCAGTTGTGTTCTTTTCTTTTTGCTTTTCTTCAGTACAGGACGTCCAATGATTTGGAAGCATATTTTTAAACTTTCCACTGCTACTGACCATTTMTGGCAGGTTTTCTTTACATTTTTTCTTAAGTTGGTATTTCTTCCCATTGGCATTCCTTCTTGATTTATGAACTTTAKACACTCTTAACTTTGGGTGGGTATACCAAAAGAGCCTTAGCATATATTCCCACACTCTTATATGAGCAAGCAGAGTCACAGGTACCTGAGTCCTCATGCACATGTCAGCCATATCCAGGTCTGCAACAGATAATYAGCTGGATAGTGTTCAAAAATGCTATAATCTGTATACTCTTTCCTCGAAGAGTTTTTATGAAACAGCATATATAGTCAAAATAACAGAAGCAGACCATGTCTGTAACTCCTTTCATGTAGAGTCTCTTCAAACCCTCAAYTACAGGTGTCTAGAGAATGGTCACACACCCCTTCTCTCTCATCTGCCTGGCTATATCATCTCAACAATTCTACTGAACAACTGCCCTATAGACAACGTTTTCACTTCAGTCATTCTTCAATATTTAATTTGTAGACAAGTCTTACAGCATGTGTGTTCATCACATAAGTTTGTGTGTGATCTATGTGTTTGTGTGTCAATGAGTRTGTCCTATTCATCTGTGTGAGTGTGGATGCATGTAGACAACTTCACCTCCCACTTTGTTGGACACAATATTTCTTGTTTACTGGTACATACACTGAATTTGCTGATCAAGTTTTGTAAATGTTCCTGTCTATACTTGCCATAGACCTTAGATGTGCTATAATCATGTTGTTTGCAAGTGTTTTAACTGAGTGTTAGGGATTCACACAGAGTCCCTTCTTACTTGCACAGTCAATACGTTAGCCCTCTACTATCTTCCCACCCCATTTCCTGAGCACACAATTTCAATGAACTGTATTGTGTATTGTCCTCAAATCTGTTATAACAATGTAAGTTTTTCACTGTACCTGTCTAGTTTAGTCATAATTAAAAATTATAATGAATAAAAACTTATTTTTTACAAATAAATATTCAAAATGAAGGAGGAAAAGGCATTTGTTGAGGGGCTGGAGAGTAACAGGATTTAGAGGTAGCTACAATCAAGATATGTTTATATGTATGAAACTGTCAAAAATTAAATAAAAATATTTTGAAATACCCTAAATGCTATGCTACTTTCAAGATGATAAAAATCAATTTGCAATATCATCACTCTAATGTTTTTCAAAGTGGGAATGATACAAGCCCTTAAAACAACTGGATACAAATATCCAAACAACTTAGCTAATGCTGAGTATGTGTACCCACTGGTACACCCCGATGTGATCATGTGTTCATAGGTACACCCTAATATTGACTCCATGTGCCCATAGCTACATGCTGACATAAACAAGAAAAGTAACAAATCCAGACAAAACCCAAAGCATAAGACCATGGTTCCCTGTGGCTTATTTGAAATACCATGGGCCATCTGACTCTGACTGTCTTGTCCTTGCTGCCATCCTATCTTTGCTGTCATCTTAGGGATGAAAGGATAACATTGGCTCCATCCATTCTGCATCTCAATATTCAGATGAGTTGGGCTCCCCTTAGCTGCTAAGTACTTCTCTTCACTCTCAGCTCTAAGACCCCCCCAAACCCCTCCTCACTTGGAATTATCCAAGTCATCTGACTAGGAGTCACACTATTTCTTCACACAAAAACCTACATGAGGTTGCTAAAATACATGTTAAACCACATGTTCCACAGTATGTAGAGGTCTCCTTGTTTCTATTCATACAGGAGACAACTGTGAGCTTCTCCCATAATCTCTAACTCCCAAGGGTACCAGACCTCCTCTTCTCTAAATATATTTATACAAARTTTTGCTTCTGTTTCCTCTATCAGAGCCTCATTGATATTCTATCAACATCCARGGAATACTCCTGTCACAGGACTTTTATAATTGTTATTCTTCCACCTGGATTGAAACTTCTAGATATCCACAGGATTTGTTTCCTCACTGATTTTAAAGTCCATCTCAAAATGGTGCCTTATTATTGAGATTTCCTTGGGCTATCTTGAAAATATTGGACTCATGCCCTCACTCCATCCTGTGCCCTCACATCTTCCTTATTTCACACTTTTACTTTATTATTCTCCATGTATTATCCATTTTGTCTTGTAAMCTATTGTCACTTTAATTTCCATGTAATTATGTTAGCTGTTTTGTTGACTTCACTTTATGGGTACATGGCTCCATGGAGGTGAGATATTTTGTTCTGTTTATCAGTTTATCCTTAGGTCCTGTAACTGTGATTGGAATGTCATGGATTCAGGAAATAACTCTTCTAGAGAAAATTCCCATAGAAGATGTCAGGGAAATCACTTAAACACAGAAACAGAAACAAAAACAAAAACAAAACCCTACTCTTTCCTTCTTTGAGCTTGTTAAAGAATGCAGGTCTATTTGTATGTTCTCACTCAGAATATTTCAAATTTTCTCACTGAATATTCATTGATTAAAAAGGTGATGAATGTCAAAGTCTCAGCTGGAAGTAARCAGTCACAGAAACATCAGACTTTCTAAACATATTGAAATTAATACTAGACTAGGAWCMTGTAACAATAGATAATTTTGTGGTGTTTGTGATAGTCATTCTCAGTTATCAGCTTGACAAGATTTAGTCACCTGAGAGATTAGYTACTGGTGTGCCTGTGGGGATTGTTTCCATTATGTTAATTGAGGCAACCATGATGKGTCGCATTGTTACATAGGATGGGATTCAAGACTGTCTAAAATAGAGAAAGCAAGTGGAGTAACAGCCCTCAGCACTCTGACTGTGGATCATCAGTTGTCTCAAGCTTCTACTGTTGTGAGCTTCTTCCCATGATGGACTCAAACCTCACACTGAGAACCAAAAGAGATGCAAAAGAGATCCCCCTTTAGATACTTTTGTTAGCATATTTTATAATAGCAATTTAGGAAAAGAAACTGTCACAGTCATTCTTGTTCACAAACCTTTTCTACACACAGACATGCATTCCTTCCCATGCTCAAACAAAGAAGGAAAGGGTGCCTTTTTAATTCAGTGATTTCCTGWAGGCTATGCAAATGTGGAAGATCAGGTCACCTTGACTTCTCCAATGGTCATCCTCAGGAAGTAAGAGTCCCCTACACCTTCTATGGGAATTTTCTCTGGGACAGTTATTTCCTGAATTATGATATTTTTAAGCACTATTTACTTGTATAATATTTAGATTGGACATTGGAAACACTGGGGTGATGTGATAGTTGGATTAACACTCCACTTGATTAATTCGTGTTTGGGATATTGGAAGGCATTCTCTGGTCTATTCCTTTTTCTTCTATGACCTCATTCTTTCCTACTTCCTTAGTGATGGTGAAATAGCTTCTCACCTCCTTGTATTGCATTACCTTGAGTACTTAAATTTCATTTTCAATGAAACCTTGCYTAATGAATATTTATGAGCATGTCCCTGCAGTGTTCATTCAATGTGTAGCCATGCCTTCACAGCAGGCTGCAGTGTTACATTTTGCTGTTTATTGCTAWAATGTTAGCCATACAAATCGATGTCACTTAGGAAATATAAAAATAACAGTCMCTACTAGAACATAGACATTTTCACCAGAGTTGCCACCATGGATAGTGCTGGAAAATAATAAATAATAATAATTAGAATAATGGGCCCCGCCTGGAGCAATATGAAATTTGCACATTTTGATCGATGGCATTAAAGTATACATCTCAGTGGAAAGAGGGCATCTGAACTAAAACAGTCATCATTCTCAAAGCATCAAGGGCAAATGCTTTGAGACATAGTCCTCTCTTTTCACCAAAGGTGCTACCTGCCACTTCTTTAAGTATCATCTGGTGCAGCTCTAGGGAGAAACGCAATGGAACAAGCTTACTGGATAGGCATACATTATGCTGAAAGATCTGTTTCTTTGTAAAAGATTGGAGACATTTTGGGTTGCTCTTTTTTATTCTTTCTCTTTTCTTTATAAATGACAGTGATCATCTGTAAAATGTTCCATTCTAACTGTGGAATCAAAAGTCAGATCCCACTTATCCACTCAACAAAAAGTAACTTCAATTAAATCTTTCAGTGGGTGGCCTGATTTATGATATTGTGTGGGCAATTCTGACAACCTGCCTTATTCTTTGAATTCCTTTAAGGTGAATATACAACTTAGCTGGTAATTTGCAGGAAAGAAAGAAGATGCAAGAATGCAAAATAAATGACTTCAGCCATATGGTGCCAATGGGAAAGCTGTGCTGACAGGCAGGTAGTTGCTCATCTTGCAACTGCTACTCTTTCTTTCTATCATCTGATGCTCTCACGAGGCACTGAACTATGCAAGTCACACTTTGCTGCTTTCCAAACAGAGAGAACTTATGAAGATTTTGCACRGGAAACATATTGAATGYGCTATTTCTAATTATCAGCTTGTTATAAGAATCCAGATTCAATGTACAAACCCTGATCTCCATAAAATATATCAGCTTTTAAGAATGGAATTGTATCAATATAAATTTTCTCATTGGTCATTCTTTTTAAACATTCACTCTCAAAGAAGATAACTATGGGCTGTCTATTTTATGGGCACCTCTCCATTCTACTTCACTAACTGTAAGAAAAAGAARCAAAAACAAAACAAAACWAMGAGAGCTGTTTTATTTTCCCCTTATAAAAAGGAGCTGTAACATTGAAAATCATCTCAGAGAAGGTCTTCTCCTGTATTCACTTGGCTGGACCAAGATCCTTCAAACCCACTGCCTACAGGACAAGCTTCGAGCTTTCTTCTGTCATTCCGGCTACGCTAGCGATGATGCTGGAATACCAAAAGGGCAGAAGCAGAGCCAGGGCCACAGGTTCTGTTTTTCAGGTTTGCTAGGAGCTGAGCAAGAAAGCATCCTTGTGTTTTTTGTAACATTAATCCACTGCTGGCAAAACCTGAGATAACACAGGGCCACACTGAGGATGATCTTGACAGGGTGTGAGCTGAAGCCAGCAGCAACCTTCTTAACGCTTTTTTAAAAAGCAGCTTTGACAGGGAGGCATCTTCTTTTTTTCTTCACATGATTAAAAATCCTCTTAAAGTCTTTCTAGGCACTTTTTAAAGTTAACAAATTATCTCATTTTTAATATTTAGACATCTAGGATAGGGGCTTGGGAGATGCCTTAGCAGTTACCAGTGTTCGGAGCTTTTGCACAGGACCAGAGTYTGGTTCCTAGAACCTGAAGATGCCTCAAAACTCCATGGGATTCTAGTTGAAGGGAATCCGGTGTCCCTTCTGGCCTCTGTGAGCACCTGTATATATGTCACACACACATACACATGAAATTAAAGAAACAAACATTGTTTAAGATCTGATACAGTTAACTAGCACAGTTGACAGTTCATATCTAATCAAACTTCTTCCCTTTCCAAACTCAGCCCTGGACCAGACGCAGAGATTTGGGATGGGGCTCCTTGCATCTCTCCTGGTCCTTCTTGTGGTTGTTCATCTGTTTTTATCCACAAAGTTTCTGCTGCAGTTTTCCAAGTAGAGAGACGTATAGAAGGGATAGAAAAATAGGAACATATTCCTRGCACTGTCAACATGTGAACATCATTTAAGAATTGGTCCATTTTAGGGCCAGGAGTGTGGTTGAGTAGTACAGTGCTTGCCTACTCTGCCCAAGGTCAAAAAGCCAGCACTATAAATGAATTAAAAAGAAAGAATTGCCTTATTTTATTATTGTGSAGTCAGTGTAATTACAGTTATCCTTTTTTGGGATGGTAACAAGGGCCATATACACTATGGAGAGCAGGGAGGAGAGTATAGATTATTGGTTGGGACTGCTTGATTTGCAAGGTACTAGGAATGTTTTATTTGGAAGAAGAGGCATCCCAGGTGCTTTAACCTAAAATTTGGCCAAGAGGATATGTGACCTCATCAAAAAGGATAGAGGTGGGGTCATGAGGCTACATGCCCCAGGGCATGTCAAACTGAGTAATCCTTACTCCTCCTGGTCTCAGGATGAGACTTGGGGGTTTAAGATGAGATTTTCAGGGTATGTACACTTCTCCACCTAATAGTTGTTCCAGGCCATGTTTTTCCCTAGTCACATGTGCCCCATGAGAGCCAAATAAAAACTTAGAATTTCTGACATGGATATATTCCCCATGTTCCAAAAGAATGTAGAAACAGGAAAGAATATCTATCTATCTATCTATCTATCTATCTATCTATCTATCTATCTATCTATCTATCTATCTATCTATCTAGACAGATACAGATGATATAGATATATCCATCCCGATGTGGGACTATAAAAAAGTATTACAAGTTGTATGGTGGATATGAGAAGTAAAGGTCCCCTCATGATCAAGAAGACAACACTCAAGTTRTAGACATTGAACTGCCATAAAGTTGAGAGAGTGGAGAATGGTGCACAGAACAATGGATGTGCACATGGCTAAAGCAGGTGGGTGTGTCTACAGCAGATTTATTTCAGGATTAATGGGAACTAGGAGTAGGGTCAGACTATTCAGATTCCAGTAAGCTCTATTCATGCAAAATTCAATATTGATACAGAGTTGTGGGAGATACTNTACTTAGCAAAATGCTTGTTATTACCTTTTCCTAATAGGATATGTTGGAAGAGAATACATTTATTTTTTTCAGCTACAGAAGGATGGATTATTCTAGTGTAGGGTTCAAAACAAGTAAACATAGGCCTGTCTTAATTAAAGTCAAGTTTCATAAATATTTACACATACTTATTATGTACCACCTTGTGCTAAGAAGTATTGGTGAGCTGGCAAAGAAAGGTCTTTCCCTTCAGATATCCTACTATTCAGTAGAAAAATCCATACTATAGTCACAAGAATTTTAAGTACTGCCTGAGGTATCATGCTCCTCTTAATACTCTGTTSTGTCTTCAGCATGAATATATGAGATAGTYGGGGATGTGTGAAGTCTTCATTCGATCCAACTTCTAAATTTTTCTTCARTATCAGCCTTTATGTGTGGTTGCACATTTATTTTTTAACAACCTATTTCAGGTAGAGGCACATATCCATATGCTAATATGCAACAAATAGAGTGCCTGCCACCTGGATAATACAATATACTTACCTTCAGCCTAYATGTYTAAATATCAAGAGGYAACAGGCCAGGACCAGGAAGGAGTATCTCTGAAAATGCCAAGAGTACTGCTCAGAGCAACAGAGGGCTAAGGTTAGAGTTAATTCAAGCAAMGCTTTCCCAGGAGCTRCTTATCATGCTGAGTACACAAAATAAAAATAGAGCCSGGCTTCATGTAAGCCGTGTTTTCAGAAAGAGCACATCACATAGAAAACGCTCCAACTTTTCAGATTCAAAATTCCCAAGTGGAAGGACTGGGGACTTTCTGAAGGGATTGAACAACTCAGCTTTATTATCCAACTTTATTTGATCAGTATGTAAAAAGCAAACAAACCCTCATAACATAAAAAACCTGCCTGGTGATARGTAATATACTGACATCACCTCTGTAAGTTCATGAATGACATCAAGTAGTGACATGCAGCATCTGYGGCTTCTAGTTCCTTTAGCTCCACTGGTAGTGAAGGACTCCCTGGGTCCCATCACAAAACACTGAATTTAGGGTGTATGGTGAACAAAGAAGGGGGAGTAAAGTTGGAAGGRAGGAAAGAAAGGAGGGAGGGAAGGGAAAGGAAGCAGAGGAAAGGGGGGATCCTGAGAGAGAAAAATGGAGAAAAAGAGAAAACAACTCTGTGGGCATTGGTATGGGGAAGCAGGGATTATAAGTAGAGCAATTTGTGGACCTTTTAGGACTAAATTTGATATTAGGTATCAATATTTCCTAAACTTGCTTACTTTTAAGAATAAAAGTGCATGTTGTCAGATGGTTTGCTGTGTTAAATGTATGTCACACCAGCATGAGAACTTCAGTCCTAATTTGAGAACTAGTTAGCAGAGACAGTAGGTCCCTTGATGGCTAACCGGTCTATCCAGTTGGTAAGCTCTGAGTTCAGTAAAAGACCCTATCTCAAATTAAACAAACAAACAAACAAACAAACAAACAAACAAACATTGACCTCCTGGCTTCCAAATGCACACAAGCATGTACAGAAAGAATGTGCATTATAGGAGTTAATTTGATTTTCTGATTTGAAAGAATTCTAACAATCTCTACTGTTAGCAGGCCTTGTTAATTTGTATCATCAAGGAGGCTGACCTAATTAATTCACTGTGTTCTGTAATACCCTGCTTGTCTGATTGATGTCTTTCTCTCACAGTGATTTCCTCTCTTAAGCCCTGTAGGGGGTGATTCTGATGGTAAGGTCCTGTTCCCCAATGGTTCTTGATCTAKCTATAAAGATGCCAGCGGCCAATTGMTGGGCAGAAGGAAAGAGATGGGACTTCTTTGTCCCCACAGTAGGAGGTGAAGAGAYGCAGGGAGAGAAAGAGAGATTTTGCCATGCTTCAGAGGGAGAAAAGGCCACCAGCCATGTGAGATCTAGGGTGAAGTAGCCATCAGCCACTTCTCCAACTGGGCCTAGGGTAGCAACTAAAGCTGAGAGATTTAGGATGTTAAGCTGGGACTAAATGTAAYGAGCAACTAAAGTTAAGGACAGAGTTAGGGTGCTTAGCTAAGAGTATTGGGAAGCGCACACTAGACATGGAAGATTAGAAGCACCTAGCAATTGAGCCAATAAGGCAGCTTGAAAAATAAGCTTGTGTGTGAGTGTGTGTGTGTGTGTGTGTGTGTGTGTGTGTGTGTGTGTGTGTGTTTCATCTGAGGATCCAAGGGAACCTAGGCGGGGCTGGTAACACAGTCCACCCAGAGTTTAAAGTTGGGTAGCAAAAACTATATGCTACTAAGCCCCGCCCTGCACTTCTCTACATTTTTCCTCTAGGAGTCTCATCTACATATCATTATACATACATGACAGCAAAACCACTGTATCCTAGTCTGCACCCCTGCCAGAACTCTAGTCCATGCCTTCCAAGGTAGTCACAGCGCTTAAGCTTCTGTTAGAAGCCATGTTCATTGTAAGAACTGTTAGAACTTTGGAAAGAGAAACTGATTTTTATCAGGAAAACCTAAAAAACAAAAGCAAACAAAATCTTGAGTCACTGAACATGCCTGATGTCCRGAGTCAGAGAATATACCCAAGGGAATAAAACCAAACATCTCAAGTTCATAGTCTCTCAGACTCACAATAGATCTGCATATGCCTGCCTTGAAAGAGRTTGTTTTCCACTTGGAAGTTCTCAAGTATTATGGGTGACATTCCTGTGTGTTGGTGCCTGGCTGCGTTAGTCAGCTGTCACTCTAGTGACACCCATGAGGCAATTAACTCACCAAGAGAAAAGTTGCCCTGGCTCACAGCTTTTGTGGTTTTGGCCACAATTAGTTCTCACTATTGCCTTGGGCCTGTGGAAGTATCAAGCAGTGGCTGGAGTGTACAACAGAGGGAAGCCACTCACCTCCCCATCCAGAAAGGAAAAACAGAGAAAGAGGAGCACAGTCTAGGATCCCATAATCCCTTCTAAGGACATATCCCCAGTGATCTTATGGCCTCCTACCAGGCTTCACATTCCAGAGGTTCCGTGATCAATGGTTTTGATCAGGGACTAAGCAGTTAATACTAGGACTGTGGGGAAACACTGATGATCCAAACTAAGGCCCCAGAGTATGTGAATTAACTACTCCAGGTTACTACTTTCTTACTACATGAAGGAATTTACACATTCCTTTCTTTTTACTCCTTCTACAACTAGCTAAATGCTTTGTCTGCATCACTGTGTGTTGTTGCTAGTAGAACACGTGGACATTAAAAAACAAAACCTTARTTAACCTTACCTTCAAGTAAATCACAGTTAAATGTAATAATATACATGGGACTAAATATATAGCATGCAAAAATGTGACATTCATATATTTAAGGATTCTATAAGAACATTGAGAAGTATATGATGAGTACAGAGAAAAGTGTAGAGAGAAGTCAAGTGTGTGTGTGTGTGTGT